>JAJIBD010027581.1:0-26787 GCA_021461705.1 Cryptotis parvus | reverse complement strand
ACACATGCCGAATTTCATACACTATTCTTATATCTTACTTCAAAGGGGGAAACTATATTTTTACATATTAAAAATTCATAGAACTTTTTTCTAGTAGAAATTTGGGTAAGCTACACAGTCAAAAAACTCTGCATAAAGGGAAAGAAGAAAAAATTTAAGAACATATGCAAATAAGAGCAGTCAATGGGAAAAAGTAAATGAATAAGTGGAAAATAAGAGATTATTAGGGCTGAAATGATACTAAATGAGTTAAGGCGCATTTGCCTTAGATATGGCTAACCCTGGATCAATACCTAGCTTCCTATATTCCCCTGAGCACTCCCAGGAGTGATACCTGAGCACAAATTGTGTTCAATAGTAAGTCCTTAACACACTTACATTTTCCCAAAAAATGAAAAAAAATGAGAGATAAAAAGAGAAAATTAACGGCAAATTATTTGGTAGCAGTCTCCATATGTGAGATTATAATCTTACGTTGTGTCACTTGTATTACTTGTCTTCCTGTTCTTGATTTGCTTGAGTGGGCACCAGTAATGCCTCCATTCATTGGGAATGAGGTCCATTATTGTTGCTGTTTTGGGGATATCAAATACACCATGGGTAGTTTGCCAGGCTCTGCCATAATTCTTGGTTCATCCCAGGGGGCCCAGTATTTTCTATGTCAGACCATCAACCATCCAGGGCCCCAAGGGCAGAGCCCTGGAGGTGTAGACAAGCATGTCTCCTGCCACCTGCCAACTCACTCCAGGCATGGCAGCCACACCTGCGACATCTTGAGGGTGTATTACATTAAGATGTTTATATTTCTAATAGTAAATCTATTGTTCCCATTTTTCAGTAAAAGAATTAATGGAAATATTTACTATTCTCCAATTATAGGTGAAGAACTAGGTTAAAACTTTAGAATCTGGTCTTTCTGGCTAGTAGCTTTTGAACAATGTTTGAGTAAAGAAAATACCTAAAAGGTATCTACTTAAAAAATAAAGGAAATAAAAAAATATAATACATTCAACTAAAACCTGTGTAATAATCATTGATACAAAACAAATTGTTAATAATGTCTACCTTATCTTCCTAGACAGTAATTCTAAGTTTTAACAGAGTCAAATAAAGGACAAGTTTGTCATTACTGTTGAAATTCTATTTCATAATGTCCAGTGCTGTAAATATTCATCAAGGTCTAAACCTATAAATATTTAACTCAAATGAAGTCATAAGTATAACTGAAGAATAAATGCTAATTGAAACATATAAAAAGATTAGTAGCTACTCATTTTACCAAAATACCAGATGGTGTTTAATCACTTTACACGATTATATTTAATAGAATATTTTAAATTTTAAAATATTGTCAGTTATAGCAAACAGAATTTATAGGTTCTTTTATAATAATTCCTTTACTATATGGATTTTCATAGTTATCTACTTTATTAACAAATTTGTATCTCTATCTTAGTTATTGTGCAAAATTTTGTAGTTAAGGGCTTGAAATAACTAAAAGCAACATAAACTCTATATTTAGGTTTATATAGGCAAACTTAAAAAGAGTGAAATCATAGAGGCATAGAAGGGCATAGATTATTTGTTTATTTGTTTGTTTGTTTTAGTGACAACAGTGTTAATCATTTTGTCCTCTTAATCATAAATAATGATGCATGCGTGTACACACAAATACACACATAAAGCTATAGGTTTACAAATGCCTTGATATCTTGATATAGTTCCATATGGTACTATAGCAATAGCTAAGAAAAGTTTACCTAAGAATACTAGATTAAAAAAATCAGTTATCTAATGTGATACTTTTATTATACATATAAATTGGACTTTAAGTAAATTAATGTCTCAATAAAATTTATAAAAATCTCATTTAAATTTGGAACTAAATGCTATTTCCAATAAATTATAATGCATGGAACTCAAACTTTCCTAAATTATATTCTACTGAAGAATAGGATCTGATAGATGTTCAATATTCTGAGACAATTAGACAAAATTCCTGTATGTATTACATATCAAAGAGCATTTACTTTTTTTTAAAATACAACAAACTTTGAGTGAATTCTTATCTCAGTGATGACAGAAGATTATTTTCTTTTTTGAATTCAGTATTGGGTTCTTGAGTGAGATACAGTCCTGGCTTGGGACATTAAGAAATATGAGACTCTTAACCAAGAACAGTAGAAACAAGGACCAGGAGGATTGATCCATGGTTAGAAGCCTGTTTCATGTGCTGGAGGAGAAGTTGGTTGATATCGAGTAGGGATCACTAACAAAGATAGGTGTACATGCTCACTATGGATAAGAACTCTATGTTGAGAGTGGGTAAAGGAATACACATGATAACCTCTCAGTATCTGTAATTGCAAACCAAAATTCCCAAAGAAAGAGAAAGAAGGAAAGTGCCTGCCATCTGGCACTGGTATTGGAAAGGATATTGGAAAATTGTATCACTAAAAGGTGATCACGAACAGCCTTGCAATTGTGTATCTCAATAAAGCATTGATTCAATAAAAAAATCTATAAAAAAAACAAGAGGAGGAGTATGTAATGCCAGAGCCTAAGTGAGTTGCAGAAAATGTACAGGCAAAGGATAGTCTGTTGTGAGATATCAAAGCCCAGGCAAACTGAGGAGGAAAGCTCAGATAAGGGCTTTCTTCAAGGTGTTAGAGCTGGAGGGAGTCAAAAAATAATGTTTACTGATAGCATAATAGAAAAAGAGGAGTTAGAGACAGTCAGAGAGAAGAACATCATCATGGAAGATAACCTGATGAGTTTATATATGTGATTTGTTTACTGAGAAAGCTAGTGTGATAATGTAACAGCAATGAACACACCAAACTAATATTGATCTTAATTTCTGCATACCAATACTCCTGACACAAAAACAGAAATTCTTGGAGAAGTCACTGCCAACTTAAAGGAAAACTATAAGAAGAGGCTACGGTACCTCATGTCCAAAAGCAAGGGTTTCTCCGTGAATAAAAGAGATGAGTGAAAACGATTCATTTTGAATGAGGAGAACTATTTTAAGGATTCAAATCAGCCATTGAAGAGCCTAATTTATCCACAAAATAGCAAATAGTCCATTCACATATACTCTATCATATAAAAAGACTAAAAGCTTGATGAAATAGTAAATAATAGGGGACAGAGCGATAGTACAGTGAGTAGGGAACTTGCCTTGCACAGGGCCAACCCCATGTTTGATCCTCAGCATCCCCTCTAGTCCCCGAAGCACCACCAGGAGTAATTCCTGAGTCCAGAGACAGGAGTAATCACTGAACATGGACGGGTGTGACTCAAAAAGCCCCCAAAAAGGACTATATTCTAATAGTTTTAATATGTCTGAATATTAATACCACTGAATTCATTGCAAAAAGGACTAACTCTATCTTAATCACCTGGCAATCAAAAGGCAAAGAAGCTTGGCAATAACCACTATAATCAAGTTTTCAATGAAAATGTCACCAGTTAAAAGTCAAATTGAACAATGGTAACCATTGATAGGTTATACTTATCAGAAGTAACTGTCATTTCAGTGGAAGTCATCCCACATAAATATGTCCAGAGTGAATATGATCACATCAGACAAACTTATATACCAGGAATCAGCTCATGTTAATTATTGAAATTTAGAAATTATGAAAGTTGAGGAAATTGTTTTACATTGAGGGAAATCTAAGAAGTGAGATAACAAAGGTAATTATCTCTAAAAAAAGGATTTCTAAGTGGTTTTAGTATTTTAATTTATTTCTATAGCTTCTAATTTCTCTAGAAATTTCAAATAAAAAAGCATGTTTCCTAGGCAGAAGCGACATAAAAAAATACACAACTAGAGAAAATGCTAGTAAATAATTTAAACAGTGAATTGAACTTAAACATAAAAATGAAAGCTCTGTTTTACAGGAAAAATGCCCATACTTGAGTTGCAGTAGCTGATTCAGTATCCTTGAAAACGGTGGGATCCGGATTCTCCAAATCCTTTATTCTATCATGTGCTGGGAGAAGGGAAAACATTTTAAAATTTAATTTCTTTTAGTTTCCTGCTGACTTCTACAGTGCTGAAGCAACATGACTACTTAAACTCTGATATTTTAGGTCATGTTGATAGAGACTGACAAGTAGCAGTATGTCTTAAAAAAGTCGAAGGCCTTGTTAATAACATTGGCTCTGTCATTCACCAACTCAGTTGTCTTGTACAGGTAATTTAACCTTTCTGAATCATTGTTAGCTATCATATAAAATCAGTGGCTGGGACAGGGAGATAGTATAGGGGTTTAGGCACTTACCTGTACACTGCTGACCTTGATTCTATGCTTGCCATCATATGTTGTCCCCTTAGCATCACCACTACCAATAGGAAGCCTTGAAAACCTTCAGGTGTAAGCAGACCCAGAAGTCATTCCTCTCACTGCGGTTTTAAGATAATGAACATTGCCGGGTGTGACCCAAAAAAAAAAAAAAAAAAAAAAATGAATGTACGTTTTCCCTACACTGTGTGCCAAAAATATGAACTCCCTCTTGCCCAATATTTTTTTAAAACCCTGGTATATGTTACTCTGTACTACAAAGAAATAACAAAGCAGCAAAGAAACATGCTAAATAAACTTCAATGCATACTACTGTGTAAAGTAGTAATTTAGCTTTATAATCTTCTGAAAAGCCTATACCTAATGAAAATAAAATTCTAAGTAATTATGAGGAATTCAGTGAGAATTATGGATGAACCATAAGAACAACAGGACATTTAAGGAGCTAAAATTATTATGTATGGTACTCTTTTGGTGGAAACAAGCTATTGTAAACCTGCAGAACGTATCTGAGCATGAGAGAAACCTAATGCAAATATAGACTTTGAATGATAATGATGTGTCAGTGTAGGCTCATCTACAATGATGCTTATAAATGCATCATTCTAATGAAGAAAATTAAATGGAAACCTTTTATGGGGAACTTCCTAAGTTTTCAACTTAATTTTTTCATGACCCTAAAACTGCTCTAAAAATAACAAAGGAGTGCATTAAAATCACTTTGCAGTTCTTGTAATTTAACTCTGTGTTATCACCTCTGTAAGAGTTTTGACCTAAATAACCACATAGGAAAGAAAAAGCATTTCATATGTTGGTAGTTTTGCACTAATGGTCAAAGAATCCTAGCTCAAGTACAGAGAGGTACTCCTTGGGAGCTCTTTGCACTAAATGTGGCAACAAGGGAAAAATCAGTGAAGCTGTTTAAATGGTTTCCCAGGGATATTTATGATGATAGAATACTACTTTGCTTTCAGGGCCAATAGTTGTACATATTCTGGACTTTTATTTTTTTATTTAGCAACAGTAACTGAAACATTCAGACATAGACAAAATTGGTATCAGAAAAATTATCAAAGCAAACCTGTAGTCTCTCTTCACCATCATATACGATCAAAGAATAACTTTTGCAGGGAGGGGTCTCCTAAGCAGAACCACCTCCTAAGTGATCCATCTAAACAGGAGTCCACAGAGTCCCATAGGGTATTCTCAGCTAACTGGACCATTGTTTCAGTGCAAAGGCCCAAGGATGAGATGCTGGTTGGGCCTTGTGATGTTAGGGAATTACATGCATCATCATCATGTTAGTCAGGGACTTCAGTCTGCATCCAGTGAAACAGTGAAATAACTTGCTGTAAAGGATTAAGCCGAATGACTGTGACTCCATCTTAAAGCACTAGACTACGTATTGTGTCTCAGGGTTATGAGTTTACAGCTTAGTGAAAAACATATTCCAGACCCAAAGAGCATAAGCATAAGCACCCAGACACAGGGCCACAGATAACGGGACGTTACCAGAAATTGGGGCAAGAAGGCTAGAGTGAGGAGATGCGCTCCACGACTGTTTTGAGGTCTGCACCTGACCCTGTCGCTCGGTATTTAGAAAGCTAGAAGACCAGAAAGCCAGATGGACCTCATAGCTCAATTTATTTGCTTCTGAACCTTTGCTTTGGCTTAGATATAAACAGGCAAACTCGAGTTGTGTTTCTCCTTGAGTTATGTTTTCTTTGAATTTAAGATTGCACGGGTTCTGATGCTAATAGTGGCTATATAATCCAAAGCTACCCTTACTTGGGGTCTTGCTTGGAGCCTACCTGTCTGAGAGCTTGACCCCAGCTAGCTGGCTTAAATAAATTCCATTTGTGCTTTGCATTTCTGTTTGGACTCTTTGTGTGGTTCGGGAAGGGAATTATTGACCTGGGACCTTAATAGGTGCTGAGAATTAAACCCTGTTTGGTTCTATTAATGGCACTGCCAATTTTACCTTAATCATTAAATTCTGAGTATAACATCATATGAAAATGCTTACTTTTTAAAAAAATTTATTTTGCCACCATGAGATATACAGTTACAAAGCTGCTTATGATTGGGTTTCAGTCATACAGTGTCCCAGTACCCATCCCTTCATCAATGAATCCTTACCAACATCAATGTTCCCTGATCCCCATTCCCCTCAGCCAGTTGTCTCTATGGCTGGCACTTCTCTGTCTGTCTGTCTGTCTGTATGTATGTCAGTCTCTCTTTCTCACTCTCTCTCTCTTCTTTTGAACATTGTGGCTTGCCATACATATATTTAGTGCTAATCATATATATCCCTTTGCCTATGTTTGATGCTCAGTTCTAGTCTGTCATTAACATTTCCAACAATATTAGCACACTGATCCCTTCCTTGTCTTACCTAACCTCTGGACCCCCACACACTTGTGGTAGATTCCTAACATTGACAAGTCCTCCCTGGTTCCTATTTTGCCTGGCCTTGGATATTAGTCTATACTATAATTTTTATATCACTCAAATGAAGGCAGTCATTCTATATAAGTACTTTTCCTTCTAATTTCACTCAGTATGATACTCTCTATGTCCATTCTCTTGCAGGCATATTTCATAACTTTTCTTCCTAAAACTTTTCTTCCTAAAAAGTAAAATGTAGCTATTTCCATTGTATAGATGTACCATAATTTCTTTATCCAATCATCTGATCAGGGCACTGAGGTTGTTTCCATATTTTGGCTATTGTGAATAGTGATGCGGCAAACAAAGAATTGCAGACATTTCTGCTGTGTTTTTTCAGTCCCGAGAAATATCACAGAAGTGATATTGCTAGGTCATATGGGAGCTCAATCTCTAGTTTTTGGGAGGAATGTCCATATTGCTTTCCCAAAAAGGCTGGAGCAGTTGACATTGCCATCAACAATGAAGAACAAGCATTGGTTATTCTTGTTCTTTTGAATATGTGCCAGTCTCTGTGGTGTGAGATGATATCTGATTGCTGTTTTGATTTGCATCTCTCTGGTGATTAGTGATGAAGAACAATTGTTCATATGCCTTTTACTCCCTTGCATTTCTTCTTTAAGGAAATTTCTAGTCATTTCTTTTCCCTATGTTTTGATGGAATTGGCTGTTTCATTCTTGTAAAGGTCTACCAGTGGTATAAACATCTTGGATATTAACAACTTATCAAATGGGCATTGGGTGAATATTCTTTTCCATTCTGTAGGCTCTCTTTGTATACTGGTCACCATTTCTTTTGAGGTGCAGAAACTTTTTAACTTTCATGCAGTTCCACTTGTTTTACTTTGCTTCCAAATGCTTAACTTTTTAATAAATGAGAACATCACTATCACTATCACTATCCTCCCATTTATCATCTATTTGCTAGAGCAGGCACCAGTAATATCTCCATATGTCCTGTCTCATGCTAGTAGAGACCAAGGGCATCTATTCGCTCCAGAAACATAAAGAGCCACAAACCATTATATTAGGTCATGGGAATGAACTAGTATAATTACTGGTATTTGGCATATCAAATAAAACAGGGCTGCTTTGCCAGGCTTGCCATGCGGTGGCATACCCTTGTAGTCACCTCTAAATATAGCATTTATAGATGAAACCCGCTAGTGCGGCGTGAGATGGGCTGTGATAGGCTGTCGCTGGGTGGGGGTTCGGTCGAACTGGGAGGGATGGCGGGTTCTAGCCCTGGCCCGCCACCCCAGCAGAGCCACACAACAGCCAGATGACCCCCACTCCATCGGCCGCCATTTTCCACATCCGGACTTCCCTCTTGTCAGAACTCCACCCAAATGAGAACATAAACAAATGTTGATTAACCCTGTTAGATAGAATGTTATATGATAAAAAATTATAGTAGATGAGATTCTACTAAATTTCAAGTAACAATTTTAGTTAATAGTCTATAAGTTAATATGAATTGGATAAGACTGAATTTTCTACACACAATGAAGATCAAAGATCTAGCTCATGTGCTATAAACATTCCCTTCTAAATTTTGTAGTAAATATTTAAATTATACTTTAACTACTGACATAAAAAACCAATAAGATTAAACATATCTATAGAACATGTCAGTGAATAACGAAATGGTCTGTAATCCACGGGGGCCTCCATTTTCCACATCCGAACTTCCTTCTCATCACAACTCCAACTAGCAGACCAGACTATCAAAGCCTGGATCATTGACACCCACCCCTGCAGCAGTTTTTGTGTTTTTTCAATCCGCCCAGGTATGCTGAACCAGAGACTCTCAGACATGGGGCAGAGCTGCTTACTTGCTCTCCTGTGCCCAGCTGCTCATGAGGCACCTGGGGGCATGGCGGGTTCTAGCCCTGGAGTGCCACCCCAGCAGAGCCTCACAACAAGCCAGACGACCCTCCCCTACTCCATGGGGGCCACCATTTTCCACACCCAGACTTCCTCCGTGTCAACTCCACCTAGCAGACCAGACTATCACAGCCCGCTTGCCCGGCCACTAGCGCCATGCGGTTCATCAATAAATGCTTTATTTAGAGGTGACTACAAGTATGCCACCCTTACGGCAAGCCTGGCAAGATGCTTGTGTTGTAGTTGATATGCAAAATACCAGTAATATTTATATTAGGTCATTCCATGACCTAATATAACGGTTTGAGGCTCTTTATGTTCCTGCAGCAAGCGGATGCCTTTGGGTTCTACTAGCATGAGACAGGACATATGGAGATATTACTGGTGCCCGCTGTAGCAAATAGATAATGAGCGGAAGATCGTGATCGTGATCGTGAATGAACAGTTTTCTTAATGAATGACAAGTATAACATATCAAATTATTCTACTTCTTGACAATTAATTTCCAGATAGATATGTCACAGAATATTCACTTGATCACTTGATCACTTGAATCCCGTTATTCATTGATTTGCTCGAGCGGGCGCCAGTAACATTTCCATTGGACCTATCACGTGCCAACGTAGCCCAATGACATCTGGTTGATTCAGGAATATGAAGAACCTCAAACTATTCCCTTCAGGGTCTTTACAAGAAAGTCTGACCATCTTGTAGGTGGGCGGCCACGTGATCTTTTGACATCCCGTGGGATCCAGTCGGCAAAGGCTCTAGTCCAGCGGTTGTCTCCAAATCGCATTACATGTCCAGCCCATCTGATTTTCGATGCCTTGGCAAACGAGACAGCGTCCCTGATTCTGGAATAGTGACGGAGGTCAGAACTCCAGATTCCTTCTCTCACTTGAGTGAGGCGTGATATTCCAAGCATAGCTCTTTTGATTCCTCTCTGGGAGACCCGAATAGCATTCTCATCCTGCTTTTGTAGGGCCCAGGTCTCTGAGGCATATGTTAATGCAGGGAGAACAGTGGAGTCAAAGAGATGTGCCCGGAGCCGGAGGTTCTTTGTCCTTTTTTAGCTATTTCTTCGATGCCTTTGAAGGCATTCCATGCTGCTCTCTTCTTCCCAAGCAGCTCAGGTTTTAGGTCGCTTCATCATGTTGATTTCGACCTAGGTACACATAACTGCTGCATTCAGAGATGTTTGTTCCATTGAGAGTGAATGGGGCCTCTGGAACTAGTTCATTCTTCATGAACATAGTTTTCTTGAGATTCAGCTGTAGACCTATCTTTCCACATTTTCGGTCGAAGTCAGCCAGCATTTGTGCCGCTTGGCTAATGTTTGGTGTTATTAGAACGATGTCATCAGCAAAGCGGAGGTGGTGTAGTTGCCGACCATCTATCTTCACTCCCATTTCTTCCCATTCTAATTGTCGCAGGATGTTCTCGAGGGTGGCACTGAAGAATTTTTGGTGAAATGGTATCACCCTGTTGAACCCCTCTTTTGACATTAATGATCACTTCTTTGTAGAATGGTGAGATCCTGGTGGTGAATCCGTAATACAGCTCACAAAGGATCTTGATGTATTGGGTTTGAACACCCTGTTTGGCTAGGGCTTCGATGACTGCTTCAGTCTCCACAAGAATCAAAGGCTTTCTGTAAATCAATGAATGTGAGACAGAGCGGCATCTTGTACTCCCTACAAACCTCGATGAGCTTGGTTACTGTGTGGATATGGTCGATTGTGCTGAAATCTTTCCGGAAGCCTGCTTGCTCGAATGGTTGTCCTTCATCTAGTGTTCTGCTAATCCTGTTCAGGATGAATCGTGCAAACAGCTTGTAGATGACAGACAACAGGCAGATGGGGTGATAGTTGCCGATGTCGTGAATGTCTCCCTTCTTGAGCAGTAGAACTGTCCTACTGGTTTTCCATTGGGAGGGCAGCTTGCATTCGGACAGGTAGCACGTGAAAGTGCTAGTGTATTGATGAGTACCGACGGCAGATTCTTCAGGTGTTCGGGTCTGACTTTGTCTGGGCCTGGTGCTGTTCCTTCTTTACCCAAGAGATGGCATGTAGGATTTCAGAAGGAAGAACGTTGGGAATGACATATCCATCCTGTGGAATTTGGTATGTGGGCAGGTGGATGTGGCTATCAAAGAGATTTGAGTAGAAGTCCTGGATAATCTTCTCCATTGCCTTTCTGGAAGATGTGATAGATCCATCAGGCGTCGGAGGGCAGTCATCTTGGTCTTATAGTTGGTGAAGGTAAGGCGGGCAGTGTGAATGCTTTTCCGGCTTCTGTTGCATCTTCCAATATTTCTGCTCTTCTGTCTTTGAGGTCTTCTTTTTATCGCTTCTCTGCACTGTTTAGCAAGCTTGGATGTTAGCATTTGGTCTCCTGAGGCTCGCACATTGCCACGTTGGCGAATGAGCTCAAGAGTTTCTGAAGACAGGCGTCCTTTTGTGTCTTTCTCTCTCTCTGCATTCTTCTCACAATCATGGAAGTGCTGAACCAGTCGGTTGTATTCTTCTTCGATGTTGTCAATGATGGTATCTTCCCATGTTGCTGCAATG
This sequence comes from Cryptotis parvus, assembly GCA_021461705.1. Lineage (NCBI taxonomy): Eukaryota > Metazoa > Chordata > Mammalia > Eulipotyphla > Soricidae > Cryptotis > Cryptotis parvus. The sequence continues at coordinate 15,569 of JAJIBD010027581.1, read as the reverse complement.
GTGCCAAAGAGTTCCCAGTTGGTGGTCATTCTGGGAGTTCTCTTCTTAAACTTTGCAGTCTTTTCTTCCCGTTGCAGGAAGTAGAATTTTGCCCGAAGGAGACGGTGGTCTGATCCTTTTTGGAATTTGGGGACGATTCAGCTATCGTTCAGACAAAACCGTCGATTGAAGACGGTTCAATTCTTCAATTGAATTGGAGGAATTGGAGGAGTTCTATAAAAAGATCACACCTTCTACAAGATCATAGTCGGTGATTTTAATGCCAAGATAGGACCAAGAAGATCGGCTGAAAAAACTCCACATCAGGACCCAAGGCCTTGTATGGAACAAACAGGGTGAGAGACTATCTGAATTAATCATGTCCACAAGACCATTCATGGGAACTCACAGTTCCAGAAAGCTGAAGCGAAACGTTGGACTGGGAATCTCTACGGACAGTTCCACAATGAAAAATTGACCACATCACAGAATATTAAAAAGATATTATCATATCTTAACATTTTGAACAATTAACTATTTTAGATTTTTCTTACATTATATTATTTGAAACCCAGTGCATGAAAAAATTCATTACCTAAAGGAGAGATAAGAGTTAATCATATTATCTGTTCTAATCCCATTTATCTTTTTTAGGGGGGGAAATAAATAAGTATGTGTGAGAGAGATGTTTTATTCCACATTGTGGTAAGTTCTAAGGTAGAAATTAAAGGAATAGATTAACTGCACTTAAAAAAATTGAAATAACATGGGAAGTATGGTTGACAGAGTATTCATTCATTACCAGCACTTCTATACAATTTAAATATTTTTTTTAATTTAAAAATAGGTATAATTAAAGATAAAACATAAACAAATATACATTAATACAAAATAGACAATCGCATTCCAAATAAATAGAAGAAACACTGGTAGCATATAATGCTGGCAAGAAAACATTAAGGACTGTTTTACCTAAAAGTTTGTGGATTTGATGTCATACATGACAGTTAAAGTCCTAGATTCATGATTGGAATCACAATACTTAAAATATACTTACTTGGATGTTACTATCATGGACTCTGGATGTTTCCATGAACATCTGAAATATTTGGGGGATTTATCTTTATTTTTTCAAATTCTTCTCAGGCTCAATGCCCCAAGCAAAAAAAGCATGTCAGTGCTTTTATCTTCAGCTCTACTACTAGAATAACCAATCCTAAATATTTATTTAGGATATTAGAGACAAATCAAGGCCCTTCCTCCTCAACTTTCCTTTAGGAAAGAAAAAGATGAAAGTCAAAAATTACATGCTATGTTAAATTATTCTGCTTCACAATGATACATTGACTGTTAAAGCACATACATGGCAACGTTATTGATGAATTCATTTTCTTCCCTATTGTTTCTGGGAAAAATCTAGCCAAATTCTGTTCTTGAATTTACTTTCTGAGTTTCAAGAACATGGTTCATTTCCACTAGTTTGATGTACTGCATGGCTGCAAAGTGACCGCCCTCCCTCGGGGGAGAGCCAGATGGCAACTCTGCCTCGTGTGTCTCAGTCTCTGCATCATGGCTGACAGCCTGGAGGCAGTTCATGGAGGGGTCACCAGGCCTCCTGGATGGGACAAGGCAGGGAAGGGGGACCCAGCTCCATCTCCACAAAAGTCTGGTGACTTTTGCTGCTAAGAAGGTATGGGCATTTTTAGATATCCTTTGCCCTGAGACTATTACATTTTCTCCAAATCAATGCCCTTACAAACTAAGAACAGGTCTGAAAGGACCTGTCCCTGGGCAGAAGTGTAGATACAATAGTGGGAAGGAACTGGCTAATTAATAAAGGAATTAAAATAGGTGGATCCTTGCAAGAAGCCAGAGGAACCACCTCAGCATGAGGGCATCCATTTTCAACATCTAGACTCCACAGCTGGTCAGAGCTCCACCCAAGAGAAAAGCTGATCTCTCTCCATTGCGGTTCATCAGTAAATGCACGAACTGAAAGCCTACCTACTACCAAGAGTATCACACCTGCACAGCAGAATCTGGCAAGCTACCCATGCGTATTTGGTATGCCAAAACCAGTAACAATTATAGACCTGATTCCCATGACCTGGACGAATGGTTTGAGGCTCTTTGTGTCCTTAGGTTAGCAGATGTGCTTAGGCTACACTAGTATCGCAGGATGCATGGGATATTACTGTTGCCCACTGGAGTAAATATGAGCAACAGGAAGATAAGTGATACAAGTGAAGTCAAATTATGTAAAAACTTTGACAAAGATTTCCATCCCCTCTAATATTGTTGGAAGGTAAGAAAAAGTAAAAGAGTAGAAACAGAACTTGCGTACCATGTGGTATTTTAGTGTTAAAGATTTGCTAGAATATGTTTTTATCTTGAGCTTGCAATAGATTAAGCACAATAATAGAGCAGATGTGTGGTTATTGTAGACATGATTAGTTACGGACAAATTTAATCAGTTTATGCTTTGGTGCAGTTTCAGCTCAATTTTTGCTCAAGACAGGTATATTTGGAAGTTCCTCACCTAGTACATTGGAAAAAAAACATCTTTACCCCTACACCAATAACAATAAAAGACTAGTAAAGTAAAATATGTGTAGATCTCCATTTTCTCTCATGTTTATTGTCTAGATGAAAGTATATGTAATTATAATCCTGAACAAAAAATGAAATTGATGAAAAGTATTCCAGATGATTTACATTTTAGATATAGAACAAAGGGAATTTAAAAGAAATATAAATATATCAAATAGTTTGCTAAAAAATATTAATAGTCATAAATATGGTAGACATGAAAGTATAAAATGTAAATTTCAGAGAAATTATAACTAAAATAAAAAACAAAATGTAATGAGTCAAGCCAAAAAATATTAGATATGCTTACAGATTATATACTAAATGGGAAGGATAAAAAAGCAAATTGATGCAGCGGTTAACTTAAATTAATTACATCAAGGAAAAAACACAGATTACCATGGAAATTTTTCTATTATAGCAGTATTTTATTTTGTATTTAGCAGTTTAATCTTTGCTTAAGTTTCAAAAATTTCATTGAGTATATTTAGGTAATTGGAAGTTATACAAATAAATTAAATGATACATTCTAGAAAAATCTACAATTTATCAGCATAGACAAAAGTTTTTCATTGTCATTTAAAGGACATAATTGAAATATTGCTCAGGAAAAACATAATTAATATGAAATGACTTGAATTTTTTTGTGATCAGAAGAATGCTAAAACAATCCCTGAAAGATTTATGAATATGTCTTGGAGGATAAGCTGAGTGAATATATCTTTGAAAAATATAAAATATATTAGATATCGGAAATGAGTGCTGGGCATTTGTAAACTAGGATTAGGAATCATGATGATAAATACCAGAGCTATGATTACAGAAAGCTACCTAGTAACTCATATAGTAGTACTTTAATATACACAATAAATATCATATACATGTGTGTATGTGTTATATATACTTTATAAGTTTTTTTAGCAAGTGCAAGCAAAATTTTGCTTAAAGATGCAAACAGTATCCAGGACACTGTCTCATTGCCAAGGCATCGAAAATCAGATGGGCTGGACATGTAATGCGATTTGGAGATGACCGCTGGACTAGAGCCATCCACTGACTGGATCCCATGGGATGTCAAAGATCACATGGTGCTCACCCACAAGATGGTCAGACCGTCAAGACCACGAACAGTTTGAGACTCTTCCTTATTCCTGAAGAACCGCGATGTCATTGGGCTACATTGGCATGTGATAGGGTCAAATGGAAATTTACTTGTGCCAGCTCGAACAAATTAGTGAATACTTGAGTTCAAGAGTGATCAAGTGATGAGAAAGTACCTATTACCTTAATATTTTTGTAGAAATTCAGATGGGTTACTTAAATTGTTTCCACATACCAACACCTCATAAATTAAATCTTCAAGATGGAAACCATTTTATTGATATTTGAACATTTTACATTTTAGGGTAGCTTATATATTTTAACTTTCTTTTTATTCTCTATGACAACAATTTTATAGTATTGTCAGTGGTAGGGATGATACATAAATGTAAGCTCTATTCTTAGATAATGTTGCTTTTTGGTAGTTTGTTGTACCCATAGTATGGGCTTTTATATCCACATATAGAAAAAATCATTCTATATATCTCTCTTTATTAGCATGAATATAGTATTTGAGTTTCATCCAAATAGCAAGAATGTAGTGCAGTAATTTCATCCACAAAGTGGATAACACCCTTTTCAACTGCCCCACCAAATCATTACGGAATGTTGTAAGAGCTGGTCCATATTCTGTAAGAAGATGACGTGAATATATACTAGAAATAAGACTGCTACTTAGAGGATCAAACAAATGGGAATCTCTAGTATTATTGCTGAACTATTACATTATTTAATTTCGGTGCGGTACAAGAATTTTTCAAACTAGTTGGATATCCCTCAGAATTTTTGCCTTTTGTCATTAATTATATTCGTTTAGAAAATGTATTTATGTATTGATTCTACAAAACATGAAAAGGTTTATATTAAATTAAATTATGTCACCGATCTAGAAATACGCTACAGGAAAGGATTCATATAGTGCTTGACATCATGAAAATAGTGGTATAAGCATAAATTATATGACTTACTTCCATTTTCATGTAGAATTCGCACAGAGGCCATGTGTGACAGTGTTCAGGGACATGGATGGCCATATCTGAGTGGTAACTCACAGAGATTAGACTCAATGATTCATACATGTTAGCATATATCTATCCCTTGAGTCATTGTTTTCACCTCTCAGCGAGAAACTTAATTAAACGGATTAAATGATTAGTCAAAAAACTAATAGTCTAGGCCATATAATACTATAAGCCAGGCTGTTTTAAAATATTATATCACTGTGAGATAGACAGTACAAGCTGTTCATAGTGGGTTCAGTCATACAGTAGTGTTTCAATACATTCCCTCCACCAGTGCCCATTTACACTACCAATTTTTCCCAGTTTCCCTCTCCCCCTACCCCCCCACTGCCTGCATCTATGGCAGATTCTTTTCTCCTCTCTGTCTCTTTCTCTCTTTTGTGCACTGTGGTTTGTGGTATTCACTGAGGTTAATAAACCACAGGGGGAATAAAATTTTTAATATGAAAACTGTAAAAAGTTGAACATGCTCTATTTTCTATAATCCTATTTTTTTATAATCATAATATATCTTCCTGCATAGTGGAAATGATTTAAAATTATCGTGTTTTTATTTGTCAACAATTTTGTAGCCTGAATTCTGTTATACTGAAAATTTGTCCAAGCTGGAAGTATTATAGCAAGCACAACTTGCTTTGCATGGTAGTTTGTGTTTGATCATCACACCAATTATGGTGGTCCCCAGCCATCAAGGCGTAAGTAATCTCTGAGCTCAGACCCAGGGAGTAAACCATGAGCACGACAGTGTAGGCAAAAAAAAAAAAAAAGTAATCTTTTAATATTTTTTTCCATACTGCCTCAATGTTTCACTATACTTTATCCTAGGCCAGATGAAAATTTATTATCAAATGTTCATGAACAAAACTAATCTATGCAGAATTAACTTAGGAATTATTGAAATAGTAGATGCTATGAGTATTGAATATATGGAAAGTATAAAGTACAAATGGTTATAATGGAGCATATGTGTAGAAAATTATCATAAATATATATGAATATTAAAGAAAGCTTTAAAAGTGATCTCAAATTTTACAAGCAGCATCGAAGATTGTATTAAGATGTATTACTTTTAAAATGAGATGCTACTATATGTATTCATTGAAATCCATATATTGGTGAATGGTGCAGGAAAATATTGCCATATATATTTTTTGTTATCAGAAAAATTAATGATACCAAATAGATGATAGAACATTTTTATTACAAAAGTCTATTATTATTCTCTTTTTCATTATTATCTATTATTAATCTTTATTTTAAATACACTATTTTGAAATATTTTTTTTCTCACACGTTTAAAAGCATCTTACATATAATGTAATTATATATGCAATGAATGAAAGTAAAGGAGTTACCAAGTTAGATCATAAATGAAGATTAGATTGCTAACTCAGATGCTCTGCAACAATACATTCATGCAGTTTTCAAATTCAGTCCCAGTTTCCTTACATCAATACTGATCAAATTAATTGGGTAATTGCTAAATCCCACTACTCTGTTTGAACTACAAAGAAACACACATTTAGAAACCTTGTATTGCATATTTCAGCCCTGAATGCATTTCTAATCTAAGCAGTACCCGAGTCAGGAAGAACTACTGTTATCCCAAAGAGTAACTTGAAGCTGAAGAAAATAAAGCAATTAATACAAATTCCTTGAGTTAGAGTAAAACATAAAAAATATTTTTCTATCCTATTGAACCATTGAGGTTATATTCTTTCTGAGGAAATGTTATCTCTACAAAAATATTCAGAGCCAAAACAAACATTCGAAGCAAGAAAGTCATTTTAATTAAAACAGAATTATTGTTGCCTTTTTTGTTTGCCTTTTTCCTTTTCCACTTCAAAGACTGACAATAAACCTTAATATCCAGATTGTCTTATATGTGACATTTACTTTCATAAACCATGCAGTTATAAAAAGCTAATCCTGTTGACTAATCAAGGAGGTGTTACACAAATGCAAACATATGATTAAAGTGGAAGAAATTCTTGCAAGAGCCAGATATTATAATGAATTTGTCACTGAATGGAGATGTGAGAGACTTCAAGCTCATTTTAATTAGGCTACTAGGTGGAATCCCTAAGACCAACAAGAATTGAACAGCTAATAATCAGTTTGTTCTTTACTGATTACCGAATCATGTCCAAATACAACTCTGGTCCCTCTCTAATTATGAATACATATCAGTCCTCTCCTTTAATCGCTTCCTTTTTTTTATGGGTGCACAAATCTTAATCAGCTCACTGTGAGAGTCTACAACTGTTAGAGAGTCTTGAAAGGCCTTCCTGTTTAGAAAGTAAATATTTGCATCCTTTTGTGCCATAATGGTAAACATTAGCTGATCTTATAAGTGAAGTAGAAACAAAGTGAGAGTGAACACAAAAAATCAATGAAGGAAAGATTCTATCTGAATAAAATTATTTTTCATTATAAATTATGCCCCTTAGTGAAAATTTGAGATAACACACACAGACCCACACAACACACAATAACATTTTTCATTGTTGTTCCATAGAACAAAATTACTCATAGATTTATTATTTTTTTCATTTGTACATTTAGGGGAAATGCAAACTTTTAATGTATGCATATATCTACATTTGCATATGTTTACATATAGTAATATAATTTGTAAAATGCATATAGTTATATATATAAGCTAATATATTTTATAAGTATTGTATTGCCATATATTTATTTATTGTTATTATTACCATCAAAGTTTAACAATATGTGCATCTTACATAAATACATAACAACTGCAGATTTAAAACCATACCATTTAAGTTAGTATAATTATTAGAGCAACTTAGGAAGAATGCAAAATGCAATTCTCATCATTTTCTGTTTCTTTCTTATATATGTATATATAAAGAAAGTTTCAAATAGTAAACAAGGCTTTTTACCTTTTTAAGTTGCGTGTTTCAGGGCCGGAGTGATAGGCCAGGGGGTAGGGTGTTTGCCTTGCGCAGCTGGCCTGTCTTGAACCTGGGTTCAATCCCCAGCATCCCATGGTCCCCCACCCCAGCACCGCCAGGTGATTTCTGAATGCAGAGCCAGGAGAAACCCCTGAGCATTTGAAGGCATGCTGGGTGTGCCAAAAGCAAAATAAATAAATAAATAAATAAATAAATAAATAAATAAATAAATAAAAATAAATAAAGTTGCGTGTTTCTTGAAACTTGGAAGTTATCTTTTTTGAGGGTATAATCCTTACAAGAGGAAGCCAGGCCTCTTTTCCCACTTTCCATGGAATGAGAACAATCTAATTACGGAGTCTAGATGCAAGGCCTGCCTCCTATCATATAGATCTGAGTATAATTTTCCTCTAGAAAAGCCAATTTAATCAGATGGCCTCAAGCAAGAAGTTAATTTCAGGTTGGACCATATTCTGTCAAGTCCTCTTCCTGGAGGATTACTTAATGCTTATCTTTAAAATTATTGTATATATAATAGTTACATATGACCATGCAAAATATGAAACTGTGATATATGTAGTATATTCCTAGTTTCACACTTGTGTCACTTGTCCTCCCATTTGTTCAAGCAGATGCCAGTAACATCTCCATTGAGAATGGGAGTCCATTCTTGTTACTGTTTTTTGGCATAGCACAAATACACACAGGTAGCTTGCCAGGCTCTGCTATATGGCTCTGGGTTCATCCATGGGGCCAATTTTGGTAAACTGGAATTGAAAGAATGGCCCCTCACCCACAGAACACCTAAAGACAGGAACCAGAGGTAACTGATAAAATGCCAAGAGAGTAACTGAATGGAAGAAACCAGCGAGGAGAGAGTAACTGATAAAATGATAGTTAAACTGGGAGCACAGCAGGAAGGGCCTTAAGCCAAATAATTCCAGGGAGGGCTACAAGGCAAAGCATTCCTGAGAATTCGTCTGATGTCCCCCTCTGTACATTTGGTACGATACCTGACTGGTGGGTGATAGTTTACCTGGTGCAGAGTGATTGGCTGCCTGCGCGCGGGCTCGATCTTAATATTTTAAACCTATTGGATGGTTATGCGAGGGCTTTTTCTGCTTAGCAGCGGGAATTATTCCTTAAAAGATGCGTCGGAAGGGCTCGGGGCTCTTAGCCACTGACCGTTGGGGTCATGCTATGAGCCCGAGAGTATACTAAACTTATTAATAAAACCCTTGCTTTTGCGCATAGGACTTGGTCTCTCAGAGTTTTTCCTTGGTAGGTGCGGCGTTCCAAGGCTCCATCCAGTCACCCATCGGGTGGCCAACCCCTTACATTTGGGGGGCTCGTCCGGGATCCGGGAGCCAAGGACCCGCCTGCCTCGAGGGACCTGACAAGGGCCATCACTGGAGTAAGTGGGCCGCTTTTATAGTTAACGATCGCTAAGTGATTCTGAGTCGGCTTCTGTAGTGACTGTCGGATCGAGGGGGGGTACCATTGGGGCGTGAGCCCTCGCCCACTCTCTCCCACGACTGTGGTGGATAGACGTGTCCTAAAACCACAGGTCACAGCCCTGGGGGCGCCCAGTGGTGGTGGAGATCGGGGAGACACCGGACTTCTCCGTCTGGCGGGAGGAAAGTGCTGCAGCGTCCTCCCAGGTCTGGGCGGGAGGAAAGCGTTACCGTTTCCTCCCAGGTGTGGGAGGAAAAGCGGTGTCGTTCCTCCAGAGTCTGGCTTGGGAGGAAAAAGCAGTGTCGTTCCTCCCCAGGTCTGGCGGGAGGAAAAAGCGGTGTCGTTTCCTCCGGAGCAGGTTCAGCGGGAGGAAGCGATGTCGTTTCCTCCCAGGTCTGGCGGGAGGAAAAAGCCGGTGTCGTTCCTCCCCGGGTCTGAGCGGGGAGGAAGCGGTGTCTTTTCCTCCCAGGTTGTTAGTGAAACTGTCAGGTTTTACCAAGCTCAGAATCAGCCCCCTAGACCCTGCACTCTATGCGTGTCTGCGGAAAACTCATTTAGGTGTGTTGTAGTTCAGTGTTCTTCTATTCTGACTTTCTTACTGTACCCTGAATTTCTCTCTCCTGCCTCTCACTGGCCATGGGGCAGACTCCTTCTACTCCTCTTTTTCTCTGACCTTTTATTCAGTAGAATGTTGAAGCTCCGTCTGGGGGAAAGGAGACACGAGAAACGCCTCCTTCCTCCTTCCAAATTAGAAGTGAAAAAGTCCACGGGTTCGAGTCGGCCTCCCAGGGGTGAGGTCTACCACCTGAGAAGACCCTAGGTTTGTAACCCAGAAACAGCTTGAGTTGGCGCCCAACACCGAGGATTCTCTCTTGAGCTCATCACAGCAGTCTAAGAAAACCTGTTCGGAGCCAAAAATTCCAATCCGGTTGTGAGAGTGGTGAGTGTCAGGGAGTGAGTCTGAGTGAAAGGAGGACCGGTCATGCATTGATTGAAGAGGTGATGTGAAGCTTTGTGGCCAAATGTTCTCTGTCTATTTGTAATTGTGACCTGTGTATGTTTGGTTATTGACATCATGTGCCCCAGGAATTGCATTTCTCTCCCTTCCCGCCTCATAAGCTACCAGTGGGGTATTTTGGCTACTGCAGCAGAACATTGCAGTGAGTGGCTGCGGGGAGTTCCACCAGAAGGAGATAATCAGTGAAAATCTGCAAAGAAGGTATCTACTGCTCCTCGGAGGACTCTAGGGGGAACAGGGGAGGAATGTTGCTAACACTCTGTGTAAAGTGAGTGTGGCTATTTGCCCCTGATAGGTCTTCTATCAGGCGTGAGTTTGTAGCTCCTGACAGAGCACCCTTAAGGTCCCACAAAGGTTCTGGAGCAGTGGGCTGTCTGCTAGGAAGAACATATAATGGTCTATGGTGGCGCTGACCTAGTGGTCAGCCGCAAGTCACAACTGCTGAGTCCACTACATTTAAGTTCTTCACCAGTAGACAAGCAACTGAATGGTCTCTGTAAATCAGTACCCTCTCCTTTGTCTGTCTCGTCTGTGGAGCTTGCATGGGAGGAACGGGGGGAAACTCACTAGTGAAAGATTCTAGGAGACCATATTTCAGCAGTCCTTTTCCTTTCTCCCCTTACTAGTGAGAAATGACTTTCAAACAGACACACCTGGAGGGTCATTTGGGAGATGTAAGCGAGGGGTCTCTAGCAGCTTTGCTGGGCAAAGAAAAAAAAAAAGTAAAAAGACTAGGAAGGAAAACCTCTCACCAGAGACAGAAAGTCACATAATCTAGTAAAGAGTGCAGCAAATATCAGCAAGGCCACAGAAAGGTAGCAAGCAAGCAGGAACAGACTTTTTTCTTCTCCCAGATCTCTTGGAAGCCCATGGCAAGAACTGGTCGAGCTCCACACCGGTTGTGGTCTGGTGGATGCCCGGAGAATACCAGGAACACTTACCATAGTAATGCAGAGATCACTGATCAAGAGGTCCACAACATGATAATTCTGCAGATTAGTAGGCCAGCATGTGAGGGGTTAGAAGTCCCTGGAGTGGCCAGTATGGGAGGGTTAGAGTCCCCGCGGGTTGCTTGTTAAAACAGTGAACCTCCAAAGCGTCTTAAGGATCTTTGTAATAACACGTGGCCTGAGTATATATCTAACATCCAGGCCTTCATGTTACCAAACTTTGCAAAGAAAAAGAAAAATGTCAGATTTGCTGTACTGTGTGTCTTGGAGATTAAAAAGGAACCAGAACAGGACCCCACACCAACTGCACAGGCAGGGAACAGAGACTGGTGCAGCTGAAAACTGGACAAGCGGGTCAAGCGCTGGTGGAGCAGGGCTATTTGCCCTAGAGGAGACACAGCACCCTTCCTTCTCCAGTCTCTCAGTTTCCTCTACCCTTCCAAAAGTGTCAAATCATAACTAAAGGTCAATCAATCAACTGTATATGCCCATGTGTGCGCGTGGTGGCCATCAATTGTTTGCAGTTGTCTTGTCTGTGGCTGAAGCGTTAAAGTGCTAAATGAAACCAATTTGAAATCAATAGCAAATTGCTGGCAGGCCAGGGATAGGCAATGTTTCCAAACTGAAGGTGTTGAACAGGGAGAAATAGTACATCATTCAAATCTAAATCTTATGGTAAAAAGTTAAAAGGTCTAATTGTAAAACCTTTTAAGTGTTCCTGATCCCTGAAATTCTCTCTCTGCTCGAACTTGTGCTGTTTAAAAAGGGTGGGAGCTAGAGCCAGAGAGTCAACAAAAGATAAAAGCTTGTAAGATAATTGAAGCTTTTACCTCATAGTTTTGGTTAAATTCTAATGAGAAATTAGGCCCCGTTTTTGAAAATTAACTAAGGTACAAGAACTGTTACGAATCAAAAAGGTCTTGTGTTTCTATGAAAAATTGGTAGTTCAAATGTTTCTTTTTTATGTTGGTACATATTCGTTTTATTTCTGCAATAGAGGTAATCACCTCAGCCTGATAAAATCTGGTGAGAATTCCAGAGTAGCCCTTGCTGGAGAAAAAAAAAAAAGGTGTGAATCTCTTTAACATTCAAGGAGCTAAGAATGTTCGTTTAAATTTTGTGGTTTCTAAGCTTATATGAAAAATTAAAAGAACTGTAAAAAGTAAATGACAGCGATCCCAGTTTTTTTTTTTTTCAGACTTTTGTTTTTAGTCTGCCCGGTATGTGCTATTATTGAGATAGTCTTAATACATGTGAGCTTTGCCAACAGGTATCAACCTAGTCTTTACCTTGAAAGTCTTAGTTATTCTGATGTGAAATCTTTTTATTGTTACTAGGTAGTAATCTTTTGGAGTATTTTAACTTTGCATTGTTTGTGATCCCAAAAACTGGAATTCTGAAATAAAATTTTAAATGTTTTCTGGATAATTTCTAATATGAAGTGAACCTTTACTTAGCTTATAAATTTAAAAGAACTTTGCTGAGTGTGTCAGCCTCTTGAATATGTATGGAACTGATTTAATGTTTTAAAGTAGTTTTGCTATGCTAGATGAAATAATAATTAGCAACCTGTTTCCAAATTTGGGAGATTAAAATTTGTATTGAGCTCTAACCATGAATAAAAGGAGCTAATACCTTTAGAGATTGTAACTACTGAAGTCTAGATCATGCATTTTAGAAGTGAAAGATAATGAATGGAGATGTCTGTGGGAAGAGAATTCTATTGCAAAGTGAAGAGCATTTTTACAGGAAAGTTACAGGGACAGAATGAATCTAAAGAAATGTGTAGAAGATTCGGAGGAATGTTGAGTAAACAAACTATGAAACTCTTTTCATAGAAGAATTGTTTCAATGCCTTTTGGTGAATCTATGGAAAGACATTAGACAAATGGTATGGACTCTGCATTACAGTGCTCTAAAAATTAGTAATTGGGGTTTTGACATGAAATTAAATAAGTCACACAGGATACTACATTAAACTATCCATTTCAACAGGACTTTATGCTTCTTTTAAAGCAGTTCCAACAGCAAATTAGTGTATGCGCCTTCGTTGTAAGTAAAAATGTAATATATGCTTTTCTCTCTTTACACCTTCAGTATGTTTTTAATGGTTTACGGCACTGTGTTGGTTTGCATAAACTCAAACACAATAACACTATACTGTAATAGGGCCTAGCCTGCTTTTATTTAGGAAGGCAGTATGGGACCCCAAGGCCCTCTTCCAGGAAAAATAGGGGAGTCAAAGGGTTGGTCCACAAATGACAGAAGCATGTAGTTAGCGCAGGTACAGCTGCAAAGTACCCTGCACAAGCCTCAGGGGGGAGACCCTAAGGAAGGCAGGCCGGCTGAAGGAAGAACTGAAAATCATCTCTGCTGTGGTAGAATACCATCTATGGTGACTGACAACTGCCTGGGCCAGCCACCTTGCAACAGGACAGCTGCTGCAGGAGGGAATGGCTTCAGCCCCACACAAAGAGGATGTTGTCATGCTCTGCTCAACCCAGTGGAAAGAGGCCGGGTCTGTAGCTCATCATGGAACCTGATCTTCATGGCCAAACCTGGGTAGCCCTGACGTGACAGGTAGAGACATTAAAAAATACTATGATTGGTGTTGGCATGCTCTCAGCAGCCAATTCCCAGGACTTCTTAGTAGTAACGGGGGTACCTAAGTGGAGAGTTCTCAGTCTTGCTGTGTTTATGCAAAAGAACCAGTCAGGTTTATTAAGTATTTGAAGGCAAATTTAAAGTAAAGGTGGAGAAAACCATATTTCTATAACTTTAGTAAAGATCAGATTCTAAATCTACAGAAAGGTAATTAAATAAATGTAAAAAATAGGCTTGGTTGAAATGCCCATGGCTAATCCAGTTGCTTAAGTTTGCTAATGAGCCGAGGGTTTTCAAGGTTAGCATCCAAATTGGTTGGATGTTTGTTCTTAGTTCTATAAGTACACAGTCATTTTGAAGATTACCAGATTCACTTAAGGATTTTAAAGTTTTAATTCTTAAGCTTCATCATGGTACCAATACCTCATCCAGTAACATTAGGGAATAACAATTGTCCATGGGAAGGGACAAAACAGGGCAGTTTAAGAGTAACTCAGAACTGTGTTTTATGTCATAAATCTTAGAATCGACAATTTGACTTTTATTGCAAAATTCAGATGATCAGCATATAATTAATCTATTGGTTCTAACACATTCAGTAAGAGGGGCAAGGCTTTTCTATGTTGTACAAAAAAGCCAGAAAGGTGACTTGGTGTTTCTATAAGAAAAATCCTGGACACAAAATGTTTGCTTCAATTTTAGTATTACCTTAACACTGTGTTTTTCTAAAAGTAGCAAAGTATTCTGCCCTCACTAGGGCAAGAGGGACTTTTTTGCTCACTCCCGGGGCTAATCATTTCTAAGTAATGTGTTCTTAGCATAATTGATCTTGATCTTTTCTTTTGAATAATAATAACTTCAGAAAATCTGATCCATTCATTGCGTGCATGGGACCATTTTTTTCACCCTTGGACAGGCAGGGTCCTACAGTCCCTTTGTCAGTGAGAGCAGCTCAGAAGATGGACCTTCACCCATTTTCGCATAAAAATATAAGGTGGTGAAATCTCTTAAAATATATATATGATGTGATAGATTGACGGGAAAGGGCCCCGTGGCAGTGAAGCAACCTAGTCTAGGAAAGTGCTGCTTCTCGCGAATCACTCTGGGATAGTGAAGGAAGTTCGAAGAGTGTGTGGTTGGAGTCTTGGTTGCACAGTCCCCTGACTAACTACCTTGCTTTCAGCCTAGCCGGGCCCCTCATCATATTCTTATTGATTTTAACAGTTGGGCCTTGCCTTCTTAATAGGCTACTTGCGTTCATCAGGACCCGAATTGGAGTAAAGTCAAGAGTTGTTAGTACTCCAGGCAACAGCATCAGGGACCCTATGGTGTAAAGGTCTCTAATGGTCTCTCTAGGATTAGAGAACCCCCATAAGAAAAGGGGGAATGAAGAATGGCCCCTCGCCCACAGAACACAAAGACCAGGAACCAGAGGTAACTGATAAAATGCCAGAGGTAACTGATAGGAAATAATGGCTCAACGGAAAGCTGCTTGATGAAATGATAGTTCGACAGGAGCACAGCTGGGGAAGAGGCCTTAAGCAAATAATTTTAGGGAGGGCTACAAGGCAAACATTCCTGAGAGGGTCACGTCGATGTCCCCCTCTGTATTTGGTGCGATACCTGACTGGTGGGTGATGGTTACCTGGTGCAGAGTGATTGGCTGCTGCGGCGCGAACCTCGATGTATTTTAAACCTATTGGATGGTTATAAAGGCTTCTGTGCGCGGGAATTATTCGCCAAAGATCGTCCCTGGAAGGGGCGCTGGGGCTCTTAGCCGCACTGACCGTTTAAGTGCTATGAGCCAGTATACTCGCTTATTAATAAAACCCTTGCTTTTGCATAGGACTT
The DNA here is from genome assembly GCA_021461705.1 of Cryptotis parvus. Classification (NCBI taxonomy): domain Eukaryota; kingdom Metazoa; phylum Chordata; class Mammalia; order Eulipotyphla; family Soricidae; genus Cryptotis; species Cryptotis parvus. The sequence goes on along the minus strand of JAJIBD010027581.1, from coordinate 79 downwards.
GGTCTCTCAGAGTTTTCCTTGGTAGGTGCCGGCGTTCCAAGGCTCCCATCAGTCACCCCATCGGGTGGCCAGCCCTTAC
>JAJIBD010027580.1:0-13918 GCA_021461705.1 Cryptotis parvus | reverse complement strand
CCCTCGCTCACATGAACACAAAGACAGGAACCAGAGGTAACTGATAAAATGCAGGTAACTGATAAAATGATGGCTCAACCAAAAGTAACTGATAAAAATGATTGTTCGACAAGAGCACAGCAGAAGGGCCTTAAGCAAATAATTCCAGGGAGGGCTACAAGGCAAACATGCCCTGAGAGGTCGCTGGCCTGATGTCCCCTCTGTATTTGGTGTACGACCTGACTGGTGGGTGATGGTTACCTGGTGCAGAGTGATTGGCTGTTCGTAACAGACCTTGATGTAATATTTTAAACCTATTGATAGTTAGCTGGTTTCTTGCGCTGAATTATTCCTGAAAAGATCGTCTCTGAAGGCCTTGGCTCATCCACTGTTTGGGGTCACCATGAGTCCAGTATACTCGCTTATTAATAAAACCCTTGCTTTTGCATAGGACTTGGTCTCTCAGAGTTTTCCTTGGTTGGTGCGGCGCTCCTAGGCTCCCCAGTCAGTCACCCCATGGGTGGCCAACCTTACTTGGGGCTCGTCTGGGATCCGGGAGCCAAGGGACCCCTGGCCTGCCTCGAGGACTCTGACAAGACCATCCTGGGTGCGTGGACGCCCTTTTTATAGCCGGCGCATCACCACAAGGATTCGGTGCCGGCTTCGTAGTGACTGTCGGATCGAGGCTCGAAGTGCGCCTCGCCCCTCTCTCCCCTCGCGACCGTGGTGGATAGACGTGTCCTAAAAACCACAGGTCACAGCCCTGGGGGACGCCCCAGTGGTGTGGTGGAGATCCGGGACACCCGGCTTCCTCCCGCCTGGCGGAAAGTGCTGCAGCGCCTCCTCCCAGGTTTGGCGGAGGAAAACGGTACCGCTTCCCTCCCAGGGGTCTGGCGGAGTGAAATCGTGTCTTTCCTCCCAGGCGTCTGGGGGGAGGAAAAAACCCGGTGTCGTTTCCTCCCAGGTTCGGGCGGAGGAAAACGGTGTCTTTCCTCCCAGGTCTAGTGAAACTGCTCAGGATTTTACCAAGCTCAAATCAACCCCCTAGACTCTTGCCTCTGTCGTGTCTGTGGAAAACTCATTTAGGTGTGTTATTGGAGTTCAGTGTTTTTCTAATTTCTGACTTTCTTACTGTACCCTGAATTTCTCTCCCTGCCTTACTGGCCATGGGGCAGTACTCCTTCTACTCCTCTTCTCTGACCTTTATTCAGCAGAATGGCTGCTCCGTTTGGGGGAAGGAGACACGTAACGCCTCCCTTCCTCCTTCCAAGTCGAGTGAAAAAGTCCGGGTCGATCCCGCCTCAGGGTGAGTCCTGGAGGAGACCTAGGTTTGTAACTCCAGAAACAGCAGGTTGGCGTCAAACACCGCTGAATCTCTTTGAGCTCATCAAGCAGTCTAAGAAAACCTGTTCGAACAAAAATTCCAAACTGGATCGTGAGATGGTGAGCAGAGAGTCTGAGTGAGAGGAGGACCGGTCCAAGCGTGATTGAAGAGAGAGTGTGAAACCGTGGGAAGTACCTTTCGTCCTATTTGTAATTGTGGACCTAGCGTATGTCTGGTTATTGACATCATGTACCAGGGAATTGCATTTCCTCCCCCGTCCCGCCTCACAAGCTACCAGTGAGGTATTTTGGCCACCGCAGCAACATCACAGCAGTGGCTGCGAGGAGTTCCACCAGAAGCAGAGATAATCAGTGTAAATCTGCAAAGGTATGCTGCTCCCTGGAAATCTCTAGGGGGAACAGTAGGAGGAATGTTATAACCTCTGTGTGAGTGAGTGTGTAGAAGGAGCACCCTGATAGGTCTTCCTATCAGGCGTAGAGTCTGTGGCTCCACCGACCCGCACCTCTGGCTGGGTCCCACAAAGGTTATGGAGCCCGAGTGGGCTGTCTGCTGGGAAGAACATATGGTCTATGGTGGCGCTGACCCAGTGGTCAGCCAAGTCACAACTGCTGAGTCCACTACGGCTAGTTCTTCACCAGTAGACAAGCAACTGAATAGTCTCTGTAAATCGGTACCTCCTCCTTTGTCTGTCTCACAGGCACCTGTGGAGCTTGCATGGGAGGAACGGGAGGAAACTCAATAGTGAAAGATTCTAGGAGACCATATTTCAGCAGTCCTTTCCTCTTCTCCCTTACTAGTGAGAGAAAGGGCCAGAGCACACCTGGAGGTCAATTGAATGTAAACAAGGTTCCTAGCAGCTTTGGCCCCAGGCAAAGGAAAAAAAAAGGGTAAAAGGCTAGGAAAAAAAACTCTCCTCACCAAGACAGAAAGGCAGAGTCTAGTAAGAGATGCAACAAACATCAGCAAGGCCATAGAAGGTAGCAAGCAAGACAGAACTTTTCTTCTCCCGATCTCTTGGAAGCCCATGGCAGGTTAGGTCCAGCTCCACACACAGGTTGTGGTCGCGGTGGATGCCCGGAGGGCCCCAGGGACACCTGTGGTAATGCGGAGATCACTGATCGAGACGTCCAGAGCGTGATGATTCTTTGAATTAGTGGCCAGCATGTGAGGTTAGAGTCCCCTCTGGAGCGGCCAGTATGGGAGGGGTTAGGGCCCCTTGGGTTGTTTGTTAAAACAGTGAACTCCAAAGCGCCTTAAGGATTGTAATACGTGGCCTGAGTATATATCTAACATCCAGGCCTTCATGGTATTGTACCAAGCTTTGCAAAGAGAGAAAAATGTCAGATTTTGCTGTACGTGTGTCTTGGAATTAAAGGAACCAGAACAGATCCCACACCAACTGCACAGGCATAAACAGAGACTGGTGCAGGTGAAAAACTGGACAAGGCGAGGTCCAACTGGTGGAGCAGGGCCATTTGCCCTGGGGACTGCCCTTCCTTTCTCAGTCTCTCAGTTTCCCACACTCTTCCAAAAAGGGTCAAATCATACTAGTCAATTAATCAACTGTATATGTATGTGTGTGTGCGTGTGTGGTGGGCCATCACTTGTTTGCAGTTGTCTTGTCTGTGTGAAACGTTAAAGTGCTAAATGAAACCAAGTTGAAATCAATAGCAAATTGCTGAGCCAGGGATAGCAATGTGTTCCAAACTGAGCAAGTTGAGCAGGAGAAATTGGCATGTTCAATCTAAATTTATGGTAAAAAAGCTAAAAGGTCTAATTGTAAAACCTTTAAGTGTTCCTGATCCCTGAAATTCTCTCTGCTCCCTAACTTGTGCTGTTTAAAAAGGGTGGGAGCTAGAGCCAGAGTCAGCAAAAAAGATAAAAACTTTGTAAGATAGCAGAGCTTTACCTCATAAGTTTTGGTTAAATTCTAATGAGAAATTAGGCCGTTTTTGAAAATTAACTAAGGTACAAGAACTGTTGCAATTAAAAAAGGTCTTGTGTTTCATGAAAAATTGGTAGTTCAAATGTTTCTTTTTATGTTGGTACATATTCGCTTTATTTCTGCAATAGGGTAATCACCTCAGCCTGATAAATCTGGTAGAATTCCAGAGCAGCCCTTGCTGGAGAAAAAAAAAAAGGTGAATCTCTTTTAACATTCAAGGAGCTAAGAATGTTCGCTTAAATTTTGTGGTTTCTAAACATGAAAATTAAAAGAACTGTAAAAAGTAAAATGACAGCGCATCAGTTTTCTCTTTTCAGACTTTGTTTTTAGTCTGCCCGTATGTGCTATTATTGAGATAGTCTTAATACATGTGAGCTTTGCCAACAGGTATCAACCTAGTCTTTACCTTGAAAGTCTTAGTATTCACAAGTGTGAAATCTTTACTGTTACTTGGTAGCAATCTTTTGGGTATTTTAACTTTGCATTGTTTGTGTTCCTAAAAAACTGAAATTCTAAAAATAAAATTTTAAATGTTTTCTGATAATTTCTAATATAAAGTGAACCTTGCTAAGCATAAATTCAAATGAACTTTAATTGTAAGCGTGTCAGCCTCTTAAATATGTATGGAACTGATTTAATGCTTTACAGTAGTTTTAGCTATGCTAAATGAAATAATAATTAGCAACCTGTTTCCAAATTTGAGATTAATTTGTATTGAGCTCTGGAAAATAAGGAAGCTAATACCTTTAGGGTGTAACTATAGAAAGTCTAGCTAATACATTTTAAGTAACAGAAAGATAGTGAATGGAGATGTCTGTGGGAAAAAGAAAGGAATTCTGTTAAAGTGAAGGCTTGTTTTTACAGGAAAGTTACAAGGACAGAATGAATGTAAAGAGGAATGTGTAGAAGGTCGGAAAATGTTAAGTAAAACAAACTATGAAACTCTTTCTGAAGAATTGTTCTAGTACCTTTTGGTAAAATCTATGGAAAAGACATTAGACAAACGGTATGGACTCCTGTTACAGTGCTCCAAAAAATTAGTAATTAGGGTTTTGACATGAAATTAAATAGTTAGGGATACTGTTAAACTGTATGCTCTATTTCAACAGGACTTTATGCTTCTTTTAGCAGTTCCAACACAAATTGGTGTATTGCACTTCGTTGTAAGTAAAATGTAATATATGCTTTTTCTCTCTTACACCTTCAGTATGTTTTTAATGGTTTACGGCACTGTGTTGGTTTGCATAAACTCAAACACAATATTTCCTCTCTGTAATAGGGCCTAGCCCTCTTGCAGACAGGAAAGGCAGTATGGGACCCCAAGGCCCTCTTCCAGGGAAAATAGAAGTCAAAGGGATTGGTCTAAATGACAGAAGCATGTAGTTAACAGGTACTAGCTGCAAGTACCCTACAAACCTCAGGGAGACCCTAGAGGCAGGCCGCCGAAGGAAGAAAAAAAACATCTCTGCTGTGAAGAACAAGGAATCTGCCAATCTGTGGTGACGACAACTGCCTGGGCTATGCAACAAGGACAGTGCTGCAGAAGGGAATGGCTTCAGCCCCAAAAGAGGGATGTTGTCACGCTCTGCTCAACCCAGTGGAAGAGGCCCGAGGTCACCTGTAGCTCATCATGGAACCTGATCTTCATGGCCAAGCCTGAGGTAGCCCTGACGTAACAGGTAGAGACATTAAAATACTATGATTGGTGTTGGCTCTGCTCTGTCTCAGCCAATTCCCAGGACTTCTTAGTAGCACGGTACCCTAAGTGGAGAGTCTCCAGTCTTGCTGTGTTTATGCAAAAAGAACCAGTCAGGTTTATTAAGTCATTTACCAAATTTAAAGTAAAGGTGGAGAGAAAACCATATTTCTATAACTTTGTAAAGATCAGATTCAAAATCTACAGAAAGGTAATTAAATAAATGTATCCAAATAGGCTTAATTTAAAGGTAACCCCATGGCTAATCCAGTTGCTTAAGTTTGCTAATAGGCCAAGGGTTTTCAACTTAGCATCCAAATTGGTTGGATGTTTATTCTTAGTTCTATAAGTACACAGTCATTTAAAAATTCTAAGATTCATAAGAATTTTAAAAGTTTTTAATTCTTAAGCCATCATGGTACCAATACCTCATCCAGTAACATTAGGAAATAACAATTGTCCATGGAAAGGGACAAAACAGGGCAGTTTAGAGTAACTCAGAACTGTGTTTTATGTGTCATAAATCTTAAGAATCGACAGTTTAACTTTTGTGCAAAAAATTCAGATGATCAGCATATAGTCATATATTGGTCCTAACACATTCAGTGAGAGGGGCAAGGCTTTTCTATGTTGTACAAAAAGCCGAAAGGTGACTTGGTGTTTCTATAAAAAAATCTGGACACAAAATGTTTGTTTCAATTTTGTGTTACCTTAACACTGTGTTTTCTAAAACAGCAAAGTATTCTGCCCTCACTAGGCAAAAGAGGGACTTTACTCCTACAGGGCCTAATCATTTCTAAGTAATGTTCTTAGCCTAATTGGATCTGATCTTTCTTGCAGATAATAATAACTTCAGAAAATCCCTGATCCATTCATTGCATTGCATGGGACCCATTTGGAGATTTCACCCCTTGGACAGGCAGGGTCTACAGTCCCTTTGTCAGCATGAAGCAGCTCCAGAAGATGGACCTTCACCCATTTTCCCTTAAAAATATAAGGCGGTGAAATCTCTTAAAAAGAAATATGATGTGGATAAATTGACAGGAAAGGGCCCCGTGGCAGTGAAGCAACCTAGTCTAGGAAAAGTGCTGCTTCTACGCAGACCACTCTGGGATAGTGAAGGAAGCGCGAGAGAAGTGGTTGGAGTCTTGGTTCGCGCAGTCCCCTGACTAACTACTCTTGCTTTCAGCCCTAGCCGGGCCCCCCATCATATTCTTATTAATTTTATCAGTTGGGCCTTGCCTCCTTAATAGGCTACTGCGCTTCATCAGAGACCGGGTGGGTGAAGTCAAGTTGTTGGTACTCAGGCAACAGCATCAAAGCCCTATGGTGAAAGGTCTCTAGGATTAGAGAACCCCCATAAGAAAAGGGGGAATGAAAAAGAATGTCCCCCTTGCCCACAGAACACAAAAGACAGGAACCAGAGGTAACTGATAAAATGCAGGTAACTGATAAAATGATGGCTCAACCGAAAGTAACTGATAAAATGATAGTTCGACAAGAGCACAGCAGGAAGGGCCTTAAGCAAATAATTCCAAGGGAGGGCTAGCAAGGCAAACATTCCTGAGAGGTCGCGTCTGATGTCCCCCTCTGTATTTGGTACGATACCTGACTGGTGGGTGATGGTTACCTGGTGCAGAGTGATTGTTGCACCGCGCGCAGACCTTGATGTAATATTTTAAACCTATTGGATAGTTATGCGGGCTTTTCTGTAGCGCGGAATTATTCCCTAAAAGATCGTCCCTGGAAGGGCTCGGGGGCTCTTAGCCACTGGCCGCTTGGGGTCACGCTATGAGCCCGAGTATACTCGCTTATTAATAAAACCCTTGCTTTTGCATAGGACTTGGTCTCTCAGAGTTTTCCTTGGTAGGTGCGGGCGTTCTAGGCTCCCAGTCAGTCACCCCATCGGGGGTGGCCAACCCCTTACATGAGAACTACTCTATCTTTTCACAAATCATCGGGTCCTTGCGATTTTTAAACTGTACCTTGGCGTGGACAATGTTTAAAGAGAGAGGGAAGAAAGTAATAAATTGAATGCAATCTTAAGGGACGAGATTTACTCAGCGATTGAAGAAATAAGTGAGGATCATAAAGCTACAGGTAGACTGGTCTTAAAGCTTGAGGACAGAATTATTAAAACAGAGTTTAAAATTTGAAAAGAAATTAGGAAGAACAGGAAAGTAAAATTATTAACCAGATTTTAAAATTTGAGGAAAAAAATTAGAAGAACAGGATTTAAAATTCAAAGAAAAATTAGAAGAACAGGATTTAAAATTCAAAGAAAAATTAGAACAGGAAAGTAAAAATTATTAAACAGGATTTAAAATTTGAAGTAAAGTTTGAAGAGCAGAAGAAGGGATATCGATAAAATCAGCATTATCTTAGAGGAAGAAATTGACAGACAGAGAGATAGAATAGATGGACAGAAAGAGGAGGTTTGGAAGTTACACATAAGATTGAAAGAACAAAAAGGAAGAAACATATAGGAAACTTGAAAACTTAAACCAAGAAATGGATGTGTTACGCAGGGAGATTTCTGATTTCATAACTTATCAATCAGGACCTAGCGCATACCCAATACTGAGGCGTGAACCAACTAAAAGCCGTTCACAAACACGCCCCAAAACTGTAGACTTGAAAAAGGTGTATACATTCCCAGCAAAAAAATCTAAAAAGAATTCTAATGTGGCTGATAACCCAGAGGAGGCAAATTCCCAAGCTGAAAATCTCTCCAGAGTTAATACCCTCAATGGGGTAGATGTTCCTCTGCCAGATACTACAAGCTCTGATGAGGAAGAAGGGGAGAAACAGATTAGCTCGAGTCAAAGAGCAAAGCCCAGCAATCTTTCTCATGACCAATCTAAAGATAAAGTAAAACCGATTCATGAAGACTTAAAAAATTGAGGCAATAACCCCATTTAGGAAGGCTTTGCGACAGGTTTGGAATATCAAGTCCTTATACTTTTAAAATATTTAGCTGATTGGAGCGAAAGTAGTCAGTGGGTATTGGGAGACTTTGAAACGGTAGCCGATACTTGTCTAAACAAATCACAGTACATGCAATGGCATATGTGGTATGCAGATGGGGTTAACCAGAATATTGACACTTTTAAGAGAAAAGGAATCAGGCCATACTATAACTTTTGCCATGCTAAAAGGTGAAGGTGAATGGAAAAATAAAGCAAAACAAGCGACATTACCTGAACCTATTTTAAAATTGCTCGGGAGACAGCATTAAAGGCGTGGGAAAAGAGTAGGTTCCGACCCAGAATTTCTAGGTAGCTATACAAAAATTTACCAGGGTCGTGATGAACCATACTTTGATTTTGTTGGGGAGATTATGTGAAACAATCCAAAGACAGGTTCAAGACCCAACCACTCAAGAAATCCTAAAACGAAACTTAGCATATGAGAATGCTAATCAAAAATGTCGAGCATTACTATATGGTATTAGGGAAAAGGATGACCTCATGGGGTATCTAAAGGCCTGTAGAAATGTCGGTTTAACCTCCCATAAAAACACAGGATGATATAGAGGCTTATCCCATACAGCAGGAGGGATCAGGAGAGGGATGAAATGTCAGGACAGCTCTAGGGGGGAGAAACAAGTCAGACAGCTCTAGGGGGGAGAAACAATAAACTTCAAAGGATAAACAATAATCGGAGAAACTATTCTAATAACCGCAGCTCCACCCCTCGGAGGGCCCCACCTGGACCATGCCCAAGGTGCAGAAAAAGGAAAACATTGGGCCAGAGACTGTCGGTCTTGGAGGCGAAGTCAGCCTCAGGCTTCATCTGGACAGATAACCTGCTTTAGCTGGGCGGAAAGAAGGGACACACCCAGAGAGATTGCCCATCTCCTAAAAACTATCAATACAGGGCAACATTCTAATAATCCCTTTATAGGAAATGTTACATGGACCCCCTCCCAGGTTCCACAAGCTCCGCAGGCTCAAATAACATCTATTCCTCCCCTAATGCGGAAACTGGGTGGGGGCCAGCCCCAGGCCCAGCTGAATCCAGGGGCACTCTCCTTCATTCCACCTGCCCACTATCCTCCGAATCAGAATCCACAGAATTACAGTCAATAAATGCTCTCTGGCCTACCCCATCAGGCAGTGACAGTCTCGACATTCTCTGCCCTAAGACTGTCACAATATACCCAAGTCAAGACCCCTACATGCTAAAAACAGGGATAAAAGGACCTGCTCCCCAGGTAGTATGGGTTTAATTCAGGGGGAGCGATTGGCTGAAATTTAAGGGAATTATGGTGCATTTCGGACTTCTGGATCCTGAATCTCATGGAGAGATAATACTGTCAATATCTGTGCCAACTAAATGGACTTTTAAAAAAGGGGAACCACTTGCTAAACTATTATTATTTTTTGAGGATCCGTGGAGTCAGTCCGAACACCCTACAGCTGGTGGCTTAAACAGTACCAACCATTCTGCCAACTTCATTGTTGGTTATGCAGCCACACAGAACCAAGCCCACCAGCCACCTGCTAACTATCTAGTTGGGTACACTGCCAGAATTTCTCAGGCCAAGCGGCCGGTTATACCCATCGAAATTTATAAAAGGAAATTCAAAGGCATGTTGGATACAGGGGCAGACATATCCATAATCTCCACCAAGTATTGGCCCTCTAACTGGGCCCCTAAAGAAAGTGTCCCATAGCCTGAGCGGGGTAGGCAATATCTCCCCTCCTCTCTTCTCCGACAGAGTGCCAGGTGGCTGCCGTGGTATTGGCCCTGAAGGGAATGTAGCCATGGTCCAGCCTTATATAGCCCCTATGCCTTTAACTTTATGGGGTCGAGACATGCTGGAGCAGTGGGGGCAGTAATCCACATACCTCGTCCACTTCCCCGTCGAGCACCAATTCCAGCTCTCCATAATAAGCCTAACACCGGAGTAACCCTTTTTTTAATTGGGGCCGCTGTGGTTAAGCGCCCACTACCTATCCGTATTCAGTGGAAGTCTGACAAACCTATATGGGACACCACAGTGGCCCCTCAATACCAAAAAAAGTTAGAGGCGCTAACAAATCTAGTGGAAGAACAGCTGAAATTAGGACATATTGAGGAAACGCTTTCAGAATGGAATTCTCCTGTTTTTGTAATACAGAAAAAATCAGGCAAATGGCGTTTGCTGATTGACTTAAGGAATGTAAATTCTACTATGGAACCCCATGGGAGCCCTACAACCTGGGCTCCTCTCCAGCAGCTATTCCTAAGGATTGGCCGCTAATTATCATAGATTTAAAAGACTGCTTTTACAGCATACCTATCCACCCAGATGATCGGAAAAGGTTTGCATTTTCAGTCCCTTCCATTAATCATAAAGGTCCTTTACGTAGGTTTCAGTGGACAGTATTGCCCCAAGGAATGACTAATTCACCCTACGATGTGTCAACACTTTGTTGATGAGGTTTTGCGACCCATTCGGTGCTAAATTTCCTGGTGCATACATCATCCACTACATGGATGATATCCTGCTAGCTTGTGATAATTCCAGAGATCTCCAGAATTTATATAATGATGTAATGACAGTTTTACCAGAGGCTGGCTTACAAGTAGCTCCGGAGAAAATCCAGATGCAGCCTCCATATGAATATTTGGGCTATGCTCTTGACCGCACTACAGTACGTCCTCAAAAGATCCCCATTAGTCAGAAAAGGCTCAAAACCTTGAATGATTTTCAAAAACTGCTGGGGGATATCAACTGGGTGCGCCCCCTCCCTTGGTATTCCTAACTGTGAGCTCAGTAACCTGTTCCACACCCTTGAAGGTGATCCTGCTTTAAATAGCCCAAGGCAGCTAACTCCTAAAGCTCAGAAGGAATTAGATTTTTTTCATGAATCGGCTTCAAAAATCTTACCTCTCCAGATTTAATCCCGGAGAAAAGGTATGGTTCTTGGTCTTCAACACTCCCGAGTCTCCAACTGCTGCTATAGCCCAATTATCTGGACCGTTAGAATGGGTTTACTTACATAACAAGCAGAATCGTACTGCTACACCTTACCTTGAGATGATAGCTAACCTTATAATTAAGGGAAGATCAAGAACCCAAGTATTACTTGGACATGATCCCCCATGTAATTGTACTACCTGACCCTAAAAAAGAAATTGAAGCTGTTTTACCACTCAGTGAAATCCTTCAGAGAGCTTTAGCAGATTTTTCAGGAGAAATATCTTATCATTACCCAGCTGGAAAACCTGGGAATTTCTGAAAAGGACACCTTTTATAATTTCCACCATTGTCCGCTCCTCTCCCATTCCTGATGCTCCAGTGTATTATATTGATGGCTCCTCATCAGGAAGGGGTGGAATTACAGGTCCTTCGTTGACCACTACTGTGCATACAAATTATAAATCTGCCCAACAAGTGGAACTCCGCCACCCTGATACATTTACTATCCCATGTATCTGGCCCATGTAATGTGGTGAGTGATTCTGCATATGTAGTTGGTTTATTTCCCTGGAATTGTCACTGCTTCTTTAAATGCCCATAATTCTATAATTCAGGAGCTGCTCCATAAACTACAAGATCTCCTCCGAAATAGAACATTCCCTATATACATCTCCCACATCCGCTTCTCACAGCCGACTTCCGGGCCAATGGTTCGAGGAAACGAAGCAGCAGATCTCTCTTGGCAGCACCAGTATTTAAATCAGCTGAGGAAGAGCACCAGACTCTACATACAAATGCCCGCCGCCTTCATGTACACCATGGCATCCCATGGAGACAAGCTAGACAAATTGTCCGAAACTGTCCTGTCTGTGCTCCTTTACATTGTACATCTCATGTAGCAGGAGCAAATCCTCGAGGTTTACAGACAAACCAATTGTGGCAGATGGATATAACTCATACTAACTTATTTCCCAACAAACCTTTCCTTCATGTGGTCATCGATACATATTCCCGGTTCATATGGGCTGTTCCTATGACGCCTGAAAGAGCTAAATCTGTTTGTTCATTTTTACTCCAGTGCTTCTCCGTCATGGGTATTCCCCATACCATAAAAACAGATAATGGTCCTGCTTACACCAGCAAAACCTTCAAATCCTTTTGCGAGGAATGGCAGATCAAACATATTACAGGAATTCCATATAATCCACAAGGACAAGGAATAGCTGAACGTGCCCACAGAACACTTAAAAACTCAGCTATTAAAGCAACGAAAAAACAAGCATGCCTCCAATGGATTCTTTATCTTTAACATTATTCACCTTAAACTTCTTAAATATACCTCAAGGAGATCCCTATACCGCGGCTGAACGTCACTTTCAAGAAGATATGCAAACTCAAAAAACAGTCAATTCACCTATCTGGGTGAAAAATTGATGATAAATGGATTGCAGGTCACCTCCTCATTCGGGAAGAGGCTATGCTTTCATTTCTACAGACGATAACCCTGCCAAGAAACTCTGGGTCCCTCTGCGACTTGTTAAGACTAGAATTCTCCAAGAATCAGAAAACAACTAATTCTTTCAATATAAAGTCTTAAATTTTAAATTGCAAGTTGCTGTTTAAACTTCCTGGATTGGTTCCTTTTAATAATGATCTTGTTTTGCAGTCTGTGATCATGGTTCATGTCTAATATCTTGCCTTACAGCCTAAATATTTTCTTTCTTACAAAAAAAAAAAGGGTGGAAAAATGGGTGGACTCTGGTCACAGTGCTCATTACAAAAATGTTTGCTAAATCAATAAAAAATTGTTTTTCTAATGATTCTGTTCACAGGATGAGATATTCGAATCCAGTAAACCTGCGCCTACAGTGCTCAATACTCCGAGACTCCTAAAACAGTGCTCGCTAAAAATTTAATAATTTGCAAAACTAATTTTTCCCAATGCTCTATTCACAGGAAAAGACACTTTCTCACCATCATTTGCCGGCTTTATATTTATGAAGCGCTTGACTCGTTACCATTTATCACCCTAAATGGGTCACATATACAGCTGTAAGATATTGATCGATCAAATGTATGTGTGTGCGTGTGTGTGCATGTGGTGGCCACCATTATGTTTGTGATTAATGTTGTGTCTATGTTATGTCTCAACTACTACCTTCTCAATTTCTGACCACTACAAACCTCTATTACATTCATCAACTCCACTGCTGATCCACTAGATTTATCAATTTTAAAATCATCAATTCTCATACTTATTTCCCTGCTCCACCCATGTTGGAGCTTCTTTATATTCTCTCCATCCCAGACTTGGATCCCTACAAGGCCTTAAAAATCTCTACTTGTGATTAACCTCGAAAAGTGTTTTTGTCTCACCTAAGCTACAGGTACAGTTACCGGTGCCAATGTTCCTTTGCTGAAGAAGCCCTGCAAGACGCCCAATAATCGATGTTCCAGACACCTGCTCCAGCACTCAAGACTCCTGTTCCAGAGTTCAAGATATCACACCGATGTTCCAGACACCTGCTCCAGCGCTCAAGACTCCTGTTCCAGAGTTTAAGATACCACACCGGTAACTCCGGACACCTGTTCCAGCACTCAAGACTCCTGTTCCAGAATTCCGAGATACTTGTTCCAGTGTTCCTGAGACCCAATCCAGTGTTCCTGACAAATTCAACGAGTTCCTGACCGCTGCTCTCCAGAGACTCATACTCATATGATCACCGCTATTGCTGTTCCAGAAGTAGCCCCACAGACTTTGTTCCAGACAATCGACTTTACATAAAATATAGCAAATTGACTCTCAGAAATTATGGACAGTGCAAACTATGGTCCGTTATAATCAGACAGCTAGAAACACTTTGTCTTGAACTTTCTTTGGGTCCAAAAAAACAAGTTAGGATCCTAAAGTAACATGTATTATCATTTTGTAATTCGAATTGTTTTTTCTTATCTTAATTTTCTGTACATTATTAAATATTTCTTACCTTTTCAATTTCACTAGTAAACTAATCAGGGGAGTTGTTGCAGGACTCCTTTAAG
>JAJIBD010027579.1:0-28455 GCA_021461705.1 Cryptotis parvus | reverse complement strand
AAAAAGTTTTTACTAGGGGCCAGAGCGATAGAGTGGGCAGGGCATTTGCCTTACATGCGGTCCACCCAGCTTCAATCCCTGGGCATCCATATGGCCCCCCAGCAGAGCAAGGAGTAACCCCTGAGTATTTCTGGGTGTGACCCAGAAAGCCAAGATGAATAAATAAAATTTTTGCTAAAATGATAAGTAGTATTTCTATAAAAATTTTGTCTCTTACTAATATTACATTTGAATATCTTTCAAATATAGCTGTATTTTTCATTTTTTAATAAAACTGTGTTTCACTTTTATCCATATGTTCTTAGAAGGCCATACTAAGTTATCAACTTTTTTATTTAAGGTATTAACACTTGGGTAATACTGGTAAATACAGTTTGGCTTAAAATTTTCTTATCCCACCCGACGGCAGAGCCTGGCAAGCTACCCGTGTTGTATTTGATATGCCAAATCATTTGTATCACTTGTCTTCCCGTTGTTCATTGATTTGCTCAAGCGGGCACCAGTAACATCTTCAAATACCAGTAACAATTATAGCCCTTATTTGCATGACCTGATGGAATGGTTTGAGGCTCTTTATGTTCCTGAAGTGAGCAGATGCCCTTGGGCTACACTAGCATGTGACAGGACATATGGAGATGTTACTGGTGCCTGCTCAAGCAAATCAATGGGCAACGGGAAGACAAGTGATACAAGTGATATAAAAATGCCATTAAGGGCCATAGCGATAGCCCAGCCGGTAGGGCATTTGCCTTGCACGCTGCCAGCTCATGACGGCCCAGGTTCGATCGGCATCCCATGTGGTCCCCCGAGCACCGCCAGGAGTGGTTCCTGAGTGCAGAGCCAGGAGAAACCCCTGAACATTGCCGGGTGTGACCCAAAAAGAAAAAAAAAAAAAAAAAAAGCCATTAAAATTTGAAAATAAGTACACATAAGAAAATAAAACTTATCCATTAGCATTTTCAGTATTACCATATGCTAATGGAATTAATATTGCACATTTTTGTTGGTACTATGCTTAGTTCAGGTAACAATATAGAATAATCTAAAAAATTTTTTTCTAAATATTTGTTTAAAATCCCTTCAAAATTTTCCCACTAGATGAATACACCATAAGTAATTAGTGTCTTAAAGATGGATATTGAACATACAATTTTTTACTACTCTAAAAGTATGATGTTCTTTTGTTAAGAGATCCTCCCAAACAGGACTGGTGGCGGGTGTTTCACTCCACAAACCACTTCAGAATATTGGGGTTACATGATGCAAGGCGGTGCTGGCTATTGATCTTGGGTTCCTTCACATGCAAGTCACATGCTCCTGCCCTGAGCCGCCTCCTCAGCCTACAGTATCATGTGTGTAAGATGAATTATAAGTGGACTCTCCAAACTCAAGCATATTCATACCTTTCTTTCAATACACATGACCTTTCAAAAGGCTATAAAGTGCACCTCCCATAGGTGATGCTTAGAATACTTGTCATTCTTTTATTGAACTTTGAAGAAATGCTATATATAATAAAGGCACCCACTTAAAGTATACTAATCAATGAGTTCTGACAAACATACATTCATGTAGCCACCAACCCAAACCAGATGGAAAAAGTTCCCGGCACCACCCGGAGTTTCCTCTTGAACATTCTCATTAGTCACCAATCCCTTCCTCCCATCCGGTAACTACGTTGCCACAGGTGTTTCCTATCAGCATAGGTTATATTTTATGGTGAGCAACTAGTATATTTTTAATAGATCTATATATGTTAGGTAATACTTTTTATATAAATGGAATCATACAGTACAGATTTTTTTATTTTATTTTTTTAATTTTTTTTTTTTTTTTTTTTTTGCTTTTTGGGTCACACCCGGCAACGCTCAGGGGTTACTCCTGGCTCTGCACTCAGGAATTACTCCCTGGAGGTTCTCGGGGACCATATGGGATGCCGGGATTGAACCGGGCGCACAGGCCGACCGCGACAAGGCAAACGCCCTGCCTGCTGGGCTATCGCCCGGCCCCACAGATTCTTTAAGGATTAAATACTTTGGCTTAGCACATTTGAGAGCCATTCCTATTGCCTGACTCACATGTTCCTTTTCATTGTTGCATTAAATGCCATTTTATAATGTACCTAAACTTGTCTGTTATCAGGTCAATGGGAAAACATTTGAACAGATTCCAGTCTGGGGTGATTATGAATAAAACTGCTTTTTCTAGGTATATCAGTCCCTGCTTCAAGGCTAGCACATTTCCTAAAGGAAAGCCAGCTCTTGTTGAACAGGATGAGGCAATGGTGCAGAATATAATTTTGAGAGCATCTTGGAGAGCTCTCTGGGAAGCACCTGATTGCCTCCTCCGCAATGCCTGGCACTCCTGGACCTCCCCAGTCATGCCTTCTGGCTTCTGACAAGTCTAAAAATCTTGCCAAGTCAGTTCCTGTGCCCTCCCATGACAAGGGAGGAGTGTAGAAGAAAATAAGAACATGCATCATGCACGTTGCTGCCAGATGCCCTAAATAGCTCCCAGAGGTGGTAACAGGGTCAGGCTACCCCTCAGGCCATTTGAGCACCTGCCTGCTGGCCTCTGGGGCATGCTGTGCCCTCTTCCTGGCTCCATTAAAATGGCACGATTAAAAAAAATGGCACAATTAGGGATCAAGAGATGTTGTTCGATTTATTTTTTTATTTATTTATTCATTCATTTATTTGTTGTAATGTGCTGATCTGCCTTCTGGAAAGAATGCAAGCTTCCTGAAAAAATCAGCCCTGACACCCAAAGCTTATATGTACACAGCACATAGTAGAGACTCTATAGGTTTGGGGTAATGTACACAAGCCTGAGTCATGAGTATAAATACCTGATGGATAAGTAAGCAATAGCATTTGAGAGTTAAAGTAGGGCCTTACAGGCAATACATATACCGGGAGGACTTGTCAGTAATTGGAATCTAACATGAGTGGGTGGAGGTCAGAGGTTGGGCAGTGTGCTAACAATTGTTGGAAATGGTAAAGCCAGACTAGAACTGAGCATTGAACATAGGCAAAGAAATATACATGATAAACCCTAAATGTATGCATTGCAAGCTACAATGTGTAAGAGAAGGGAGAAAGAGACAGAGAGATAGAGAGAAACAGAGGCAGAGGCAGAGACATAGATAGGAGAATTATAAAAAAAATGCCTACTATTGAGGCCGACTGGGGAGAGGGGAAGGAATTTGGAATATTGGAAAGGTGGTAGAGGGTTGGGTGCTGGAACACTGTGGCTGAGACCCAATCATGAACAGCTTTGTATTGTATATCTCACAGTAGTAAAATAAAATTAAAAAAATAAAAAATAAAGTAGAGCCTTACACTATTATATGCTTCCAGTAAAACAGTGTTCCCTGGAGTTGGAACTAATGACAGATAAGCAATCATTTCTTATATTTAGTTATAGACTGCACCTAGACTATTACTCCATCAAAGTTTTCAAGTAGAAACCAAAAGCAATCACTCTCAGGCCTGGACATATTTCAGGGGTTTGGAGCACATGCCACCCATGTACAAGGCCCAGAGTTAAATCACAGGCACATCCTGCCTACGGGAGCTCCTGAGCACTGCATGGGATACCTTGGTGCTCCCCTCAGAATAGCCAGGATAAGCTTTGACTCATCAGGCCTAGGTGGCCACATATAAGGCCTTTGCTGAACATTGCTTGGGAGACCTTCCTGCAAGTGAACAGCTGAAGGCCTAAGCTTTGCAGACGCAGAGTCTTGATTATGCACATGTTCTCCCTAAAGTTACCAGCTGGCAAATGAATGAAGTTTTCATGATGCATGTTTCTCCTCCCTCAGTTCACAGACATTGGAACCTTCGAGACAGTGTGGCAAGTCAAGTTCTACAATTACCACAAGAGAGATCACTGCCAGTGGGGAAGCGCCTTCTCTGTCATTGAGTACGAGTGCAAGCCCAATGAGACACGCAGCCTCATGTGGGTGAACAAGGAGTCCTTCCTCTGAGGCGGCTGTGATGCTGAAAGAGGTCTCCTCAGACGTCTGCGTTTAGGTAACCCAGCACAAACCAAGGCACGCCACCCTGTTGCTGTTTCCCACCGGGTGCCGATGACCTACTAGCCCCAATTATTTTGAAAGTGTAATTCCCCCTTGATGCTATGTCCCTGACTAAAAGGTTCGTGATGTACTTTCCCCCTAAAGATGATCCCTTTCTGTGTCCTGTGCTGGTGTTCCCACCTCTGCGTGCCATGGGTCAGCCTGTGGACCCCTCGTGACTGGAGCTTAGTGGCCTGAGCAGGCCAGTCCTATTGGTCATGACTCCACTCAATGACTGTGGTGTTTCTTTCCAAATTAATTCCTTCTCTTTGTTAAACAAAAATGTTCAATAAAAAAAAGGAACTGTGCGTGTGGGTTCTTTCCCCCAGTGTAATATGGTGACATATGATTTGTTATGTTTCTTAGCTTTCCAAGCAGGCTTGGTGAAAATTGTATTACAATCTGGAGTGAATGGACACTCACATGTGGTGTTTTCTACAAACAGGTCAGTTTTTTCAGGGAAGGAGAATGATGAAATCACAAGGTGGATAATCAAGAAGTGTTTGTGGTGTCTGAACACTCCAGTGACCCAGGTCTTGTGCTGTGGTCGCATGAATGTGGGAAAGAGCTGTGTTGTGAAGCAGTGTTCAGCCAGGTGATGGGAGGGAGGCCTAGTTCACCTCTCTTGTGAACTTCTGTTGGGATCAAACATCATATTGATGGCCTCCCTCCTTTCTCCTTCACATGAACTTTGTAAAACTGTACGGATCTTTAAGAACCTTTTGATATTTCTTAATAAAGATATTGAAAAGCAGTTATTGACTTGCCTCTGTTCTGTGGGCAACAGCTACCAAGCAACTGCGCTTCTGCCCCCCAGGCCAGCTCCTCTCAGAACTCTTCCTTTGCTACAGCGTGAGTACCAGAGTAGAATTAGCACATTTTAATTCA
The DNA here is from genome assembly GCA_021461705.1 of Cryptotis parvus. NCBI lineage: Eukaryota > Metazoa > Chordata > Mammalia > Eulipotyphla > Soricidae > Cryptotis > Cryptotis parvus. Next base: position 23,489 of record JAJIBD010027579.1, on the reverse strand, counting down.
GAGATCAGTTCTGACAGTTTGATGGAAGAGCCCCAGCCAGCTCTAACAAGGCTCAGGCACGCAGTCAGAATGACAGGTGCCTGTCTGTGTCCTGCCCTGTTCTTCCCTGATGACCATTCTGTCAGCTGGCTCTGTAGCTAAGGACATGGTGTTGACACAGTGCACAGAAAGCAGGGTGGAGACCTCCTTGTCTGCTCCCAGGCATTGCCCGGCTTCATGCCCAAAGCCTGTACTCCATGCAATTTGAGAATGAATTCCTAAGGAGAAAAGAAATTTCCCCCTGTAAAGCACATACTACCTTGCAACACTATAATATTCACGTGTGGAAGACAAATCCTGTTCCAATACAACAAGAAAGTTGTTTTGTTTACCTGTAAGCCCTTCATGTAAGATAGTGCCAGGTTAATTGCGAGCATTCTAAAGAGTCCTTTAATTGGAAAACTGAGTTTGGAAGGCTGGCGCCAAAAGCCATTGCTGTTGTAAGCTGCTTACTGCAATGAGACGTGGCTGCCAGCAGGGCACAGCACTACCTTGAGTTTGGTTAAATCAAAAGCCCTGTTAAAGGAAAACAGTTTCCCAATTTAGGGGCTGTTGTAACTATTACTAAGTAGAAGTATCAGCCTATTCCTACTTCCTGTGCCTTTTCAGCCCTTCAATCACCCCCCGTGACTGTGTTTTAAAGACAAATTATCAGTTATTCATAAAGGCATCGAGACATTAGAAGCAACTGATTTGCTGTAAACAAAGGCTTACTTTGTCTTCCAGAGGAGCCAGCAGAAATTTGGTGGAATTAGAAAATTGGGAAATGTAAAAATTCCATATTATTATCCATGAAGTATTTGATTAGAAAGGATTTTCATTTGTGGAGCAAAAGGTCTCAAGCTACTGACTCATCTCTCACAGCTTTAGCATTTAATTGGGAACTAAAGGAGTACCACGGCTCTTGAGATATCCATGTGGGAGTTGTGTTGATGTCTGTATTGCCATTTGGGGTGATGCCCAGCTCAGAGATGCCATTCTGCCAGGCCTGAGGATCTGCAGGGCCACCAGGGCCTCACCTGGCAGTACTGGGCTATGGAACTCAGAGCTTGCCCCTGTTAGGTTTATGCTTTACCAGTCGAGCTATCTCTTGAACTTTTCATAGTTTTTATAATTTTTAAAGCAAGCGTATTTCATTTTTTTTAGTTGAAAATCCTATTCAAGGCAGGATTAAGGGAAATGTGGTCTAATAGTCGTGGTATAACTCTTTCACTGAGAGAGGAAGATAAAATAGATTCCTAGCTAAAGTAGTTTTGTAACCGGGAGCTGGAATTATGGTACAGTGGGTAGGGTACTTGCCTTGCATGCTGCCGTTCCAGGTTTGATCCCCAGCATTCTATATGGTTCCCCAAGCCCCACCAAGAGTGGTTCCTGAGCCTGAGCCAGTAGTAAGTTCTGAGCACTTCTGGGTATGACTCAATCCTGTCTAAAAAATAAACCAGGTAAATTGGTATCAAGAGACAGAGGTTGATATTATATAATGACCAAAGGCTCAATCTATTGAAAGGTAACACTCATTAATATGTGCATCAATGAAGGAGCATAAAAATATATAAAGCAATTATTAACAGACTTGGAAATAATCAACAGCAGCACAATATTTGGGAACTTCAATATCCCAACTATTAATAACCATATCAACTGGACAGAAAATTAAGGAAAAAAAATAACAATTTTTAAATGAATAGAGCTGAGGGCTGGAGAGACAGTCCAGTGGGTAGGGTGTTTGCCTTGCACGCGGCTGACCTGGGTTTGATCCCTGGCATCCCATATGGTCCCTTGAGCACTGCCAGGAATACTTCCTGAGTGCAGAACCAGGAATAACCCCTGAGAATTGCTGGGTGTGACCCCAAAAGCAAAAAATAAAAACAAAAAATGAGCTGAACTTAATAGACATTACAGGGATCAGAGCTATATATAGTACAGCAGGTAGGGTGTGCCTTGCACATGTTTAACGCAGGTTCGTTCCCAGCATTGTATATAGTGAAACAGTTTGATCACTGGCATTGAACAGTCCCTAAGCACTTCTGGGTGTAACCCTGAAGACCCCGTAAGCAGTGCTACTATGTCCTCAAGAGCCCTTAAGCACCACTGGGTGGCCCTGGTAATCCTCAGTACCACAAGGCCCAGTAGCATTGAATCTACAGACTCTACATTAAACCATCCTGGATGGCCAAGTACTGCTGGAATGGACCTCAGGTCTTCCATACACCAATCGAGAGCTTCCCCACTCCACCCCCAAAATTCTAACATGAACTAAATAATATACTTTTGAATAACTATTGGGTCAGCGGAGAAATCAAAGAAGAAATAAACAAGATCCATGTAAACAAACGAAAATAAACACAGAGATTATCATAAAGGATACAGCAAAGACAATACTAAGAGGGATAGAAATATGGGCTTATAACGAAATTAAAAAAAAAAATCAATTCTAACATTGAACCTAAAGGCACTGAAAAAGTAACAAATAAATCCCAAATGTAAAATATACAAAAGAAAGGAAAAACTAATTTTAGAATAGAAATACATGATATCGGGGCTGGGCGTAGCCCAGCGGGTAGGGTGTTTGCCTTGCACGAGGCGGCCTATCCGGCCCGGGCGTCCCCGCATCCCATATAGTCCCTGAGCACGCCAGGGTAATTCCTGAGTGCAGAGCCAGGGGTACCCTGAGCATTGCTGGGTGTGGACCCAAAAAAAAAAAAAGAATACATGATATCAAAAGAGAATGCAAAATATAAATGAAACCAGTGACTCATTTTTTGCGAGTAAGCAAACATTACAAAGTTCTATCTGGGTTCACAAAGAAAATTGAGAGGAAATGTTAATAAATAGGATCAGATATTAAAGTGGAGATGTCACAATTGATATCACATAAATATAAAGAATCATGAGATGTTATTATAAATAATCTTACTTTATTAAGTTGAGTAAGCTAAAAAAATGGAGAAATTTTTTACAACCATGCAACCTCCAAGACTGAATCAGAAGAAAACAGAAAACATGAGCATACCAATTACTATTAAGAACATTGAACCAGGGGTCCTAAGTCACAGCACAGTGGGTAGGGCATTTGCCTTGCACACGACTGACTGGGGTTCGATCCCAGGTGTCCCATATGGTTCCTCAAGCATCACCAGAGTAAATCCTGAATGCAGAACATCACTGGGTGTAACCCCCAAAAAAAAAAAATGAACCAATTATCATGTCTCCCTGAAACAATACCCCAGAGTTAGATGATTTTGCTAGCAAATTATGAAGTTTCAAATTATTCAAAACAAATTAAGAGAGGAATTCTTCCAAATACAAACCAAAATGTATTGCCTTTTTCATAGGACATGATAATATAATAGAAAACCTTGGGGCCAATAGTATAGGTGTTGGCCTTGCATGTGAGTGATAATGGTTTGATCTCCAGCACCATAGGGTCTCCATGATTATCATTCTGTACAGATCCCCTGAGCACCTCTTGGGAGCACACTCCCATAAAAGAAAACTCTAAAGATTTCCAGTACAAATTATTAGAAATAATAACAAATTTAGTAAAGTGGCAATCTACAAAATTAATATGAAATAATTTGTTATATTTACATATTTACATATACAATCAGTGAATTAGAAATTAAACCATGAAAAAATCTTACTTATAATCACATCAAATAGAAATTAGTATGTAGGAAAAAATTTAGTGAGATGAAAGACTTATACATCAAAAACTATGACATTGTTAAAAGAAACTCAAGAAGATACAAAAGAATGAAAAGATATTTTTCAAAGAAATAAAGCAATGTCACTTAAGTTTGTATAGCACAAAGAACCCAAGTAGCCAAAACAATCCTGGGGTAAAAAAAGAATAGTGACATCATGCTCAAGTTGAGAGCCTTCTACTGAGACTATACCACCTACACGGTAAAGCCTGCAAGCTACCCATGTTTTAATTACCAGTTATGCCAAAAACTAGTAACAATTATGGACCTCAGTTCCATGACATGAAGAATGGTTTTGGGCTCCTCCTGTCCCTGGACAAGTAGATGCCCTTGGTTTACACTTGCTTGTGACAGGACTAATGGAGATGTTACTAGTGGCCACTCTAGCAAATCGATGAACAATGGGAAGACAGCGACATCATACTCCCTGTCTTCAAAATACTCTACAAGAAAGGGAAAGAAAAAAGAACCTTCCATGGAGGTGGGCTGGGGGAAGGGGAGGGAACCAGGGACGTTGGTGATGGGAGATGGGCACTGGTGGAGGGATGGGTGCTGGAACACTATATGACCAAAACCCAAATATGAACTTTGTAATTGTATATCTTTGTAATTGTATATCTCACGGTGGTATAATAAAATACTTTTAAAAAAAGAAGGCAATAATAAAATTTAGAGAGGAAAAAAATACTCTACAAAGTTACATTAATCAAAACAGCCAAAACATGATATTGAATTCGGTATTATCTTCAGTGATACTACTCCACAGGCAAAAGAAACAAAATCAAAATTTGGCAACTAAGATTATATCAAGCCAAAAAGTGTCTACTTATGAAAGAAACTGCCAATAAAACAAAAAAGACATCCTATTACAGGGGAGAAGATGTTTAAACACTGTGCATCTGACCAAGGGTTAATATCCAAAATATGCAAAGCGTTCACAAAATTTAACAACCAAAAAATATAAGCAACTATAGCAAAGTATGCAGAGGATAATTGAATAAACATTTCTCAAAAGAAGACATATAGATACAACCAGACACATGAAAAAAATGCTCATTACTGCTGGTTACGCAGGAAAATGTCAATCAAAATGACAAATTTTCACACATTGAAAATAATCCCCATCAGAAAACCTAGAAAAAGCAAGCTGAAAGGAATATCTAGAAAAAGGAGCCCTTATCCACTGTTAATAGGAATGTAAACTGGTCCAACCTCTGTGAAAAACAGTATGGTGGATATTTTGCACAAAAATGCAAAAGAAAAAGGACAATAGAATGACTGTATCATCCAGAAATTCCACTTCTAGGCATCTATCCAACAAATGCAAAAACACTAATTCAAAAGATACGTGCACATCAGTGTTCACTAGCGTGCCATTTACAGTAGCCAGGAGCTGGAAACAACCCAAGTGCCAGACCACAGATGAGCAGACAAAGAAGATGCGGTATACATGCTCATGAATTTGTCGCTCCCTATGAACAAACACACAGACATGCATGAAGTCTTGCCTTTTGCTACATAGATCAGAAGGGGTTTACGCAAAACAAATTAAGTCAGAATAAATTGATAAACGTCAGATTATTTCACTCACATGGAACCTAAAGAATGAAAGCAAAGGAACATACAAAGCCAAATCACATCTGCCTTTGGATTCTGAAGACATAAACTGAGGCTTCCAAACAGAGAAGAGGGAAATCAATTTAGAGGGAAGAGGTTGTCCAATGACTATGGGGGGAGGAAAATTGGCGCTGCAGTGATAGGCTTAGAATGGGAATTTACATTGAAAAGGTATGAACTGGGGCCGGAGCGATAGTCCAGCGGGTAGGGTGTTTGCCTTGCACGCGGCCGGCCTGTGCCGGCCGGGTTTGATCCTCGGCATCCCATATGGTCCCCCGAGCACCGCCAGGAGTAATTCCTGAGTGCAGAACCTGGAGTAACCCCTGAGCATCGCCGGGTGTGACCCAAAAAGCAAAAAAAAAAAAAAAAAAAAAAAAAAAAAGTTTGAACTGTACCTAAAATGTACCCAGAATGTACCCAAACTTCTAACCCAATATTACCTCAATTTAAAAGATAATCTAAGTAAAATGAGGCGTGTGTGTGTGTGTGTGTGTGTGTGTGTGTGTGTGTGTATTCCCTTGGTTTAAGAAGTAAAGCTGAATCCAGGGAGGAAGGGAAGACATGGAGATGCAATAAAACTAATCTGCCACGTTGAGTTCTCTTCCTGGCATATATTGCTCTACTTGTGATTGGATTCAAGCCCAGTCTCTCTGGCTACTTCTCACATTGCTCTCCTCCTACTCCAAAATTTGAGTGCTCAGCTATATCAAGCTGCTGAGTTATAACTTTGCCCCTAAGCCATCTGGAAGAGCTATTTTTACACAAGTTGTAGCCACGTCTCTCTACTTCTAAGCATCCTCAACCCAGAAGCTTGAGGAACTAGGCCATTCCTTCTAATTATGATGATGACTAGAACACTTTTGAACAGGTGAAAGAATAGACATAACCTGAATTCATACCTGTGATACCTTGCTTATTGAGAAGCCACTTCTCTGTCCTCCTAGACTATCTGGGACTACCTGAGACTAGCTAAGAGCAGAAAACCTGTCCCCCAAATGAAGATTCCTATCTCAGATGTTGCCAAGTTCATATCTAAAGGTTTTTAGTCTTCTCTTAGAAACTCACAACTATTATTTTAGACATGATTCCACCATATAGTATGGTTTGTTTTCTGTATTTTGGGACATTGGGAAAAAAATAAATGGAGAAAGTCAATTTGTAGATGTAGAACCATTGAAAAGAATTTTTTCCCACAGAGAATAAGAAAAATTATTTTAAAAGAATAAAAAAGGAAGCAAAAGGATAATAGGTACTCCCACATAGTAAGGGAACACAGTCCTGTGCTAAATCAAGGAGTTTTTTCCCTCTTTAGTTTCTTCTTCCTTCTTTCCTTCCATCCTTCCTTCCTTCTTCCTACCTTCCTCCTTTTTTTTTTTTTCTTTCTTTCTTTCTTTCTTTCTTTCTTTCTTTCTTTCTTTCTTTCTTTCTGTCTTTCTTTCTTTCTTTCTTTCTTTTTCTTTCGTTCTTTCTTTCGTTCTTTCTTTCTTTTTATTCTTTCTTTCTATCTTCCTTCCTTCCTTCCGTCCTTTCTTCCTTCCTTCCTTTCTTTCTTTCCTTTCTTTCTTTCTTTCTTTCTTTCTTTCTTTCTTTCTTTCTTTTCTTTCTTTCTTCCTTCCTTCCTTCCTTCCTTTCTTTTCTCTCTCTCTCTCTTTCTTTCTTTCTTTCTTTGAATTTTGTGTAGTGCTCAGGGGATCAAAGGACTTTGGGTCTCAAACCTCGATGCCCTGTATGTATACAGCATGTGCTCTAGCCCTTTGAGCCACCTCCCTGCCCTTAACCAATGCCAAGATAGAAGGAATAAAACTCATATTCTAAAATATTTCAAGCAAGAACTTGGAAGAATTGTCAAGATTTGTACTTTATTTTCTTCCACAAAATACATTCAAATATATTTTAATTTCATTTTTATACTTTTTTTTTTTTTTTTTTTGCTTTTTGGGTAACTCCTGGCTCTGCGCTCAGGAATTACTCCTGGCGGTGCCTCTGGGGATCGTATGGGTGCCAGAGATCAAACCCAGGTCAGCCGTATGCAAGGCAAATGCCCTACCTGCTGTGCTATTGCTTCAGCCCCAGAAATTTTTTATACTTTAATTTTAAAGCAAATAATTTGAAGTAAAATATTTTAGGAAAACATTTGATGGGCAGGTGACTGCCAAGAAGTCTGTAGAGGATCATGTAGTCAGTCAGTGCCAGGGGTCAGCCTCGAGGCCTCTACGTGCCAGGCATGTATACCAGTCCTTTTTTTTTTTTTTTTTTGGCTTCTTGGGTCACACCCGGCAATGCTCAGGGGTTTCTCCTGGCTCTGCACTCAGGAATCACTCCTGGCGGTGCTCAGGGGATCATATGGGATGCCGGGGATCAAACCCGGACCGGCACAGGCCAGCCGCGTGCAAGGTAAACGCCCTACCCGCTGGGCTATTGCTCCGGCCCTGTATTCCACTCCTTGATCTAACACCTTGCCACTAGATTTTTATCCACAGTGTTCCTTTGGGTAGAGACACTATTTTTAATAACATGTGAACAGTATAACTGAATCAGAGGACTTAAAATCTGATAAAAGTGAAGAATGACGTTCAAAGTTCTATTTGTTCTTTCTCCTAGCAACTTTTAGGGAAGGCAGTGAATGTCATGTCATTGTTTTATGAGAGAAAAGTAAGTCTCAGAAGCTAAAACATAAAGATAAAGTTTAATCATGTAATTTTTATTAAAAAACACTTTATTTGGGACTCAGTTCTCTTATTTATGAAATGGTGATAACATCCACATAACAAAGTATGCAGGAATTAAACAATATGTTCCATGAAAGCACTTTTCTTTCTCGTCTCTTTTTCACCCTGCTCTGATATATTTGATTTAAATTGCCTTCACAAAGAGAATTAAGTTAAAATAAGAAGACACCCTACGGAAAGGGAGAAAATAGAAAATAGTTCCACAAAATGCATAAGATAAAGGGCTGATATATCCAAGATTTATGGAAGCACTCACAGAACTCAATGACAAAAAAAAAATTCAATGACTTGACTCCATCCAAAAATGAAGAGAGAAGATGAGCAGATATTACCCTAAGTAAGACATGAAAATGGCCAACATGCATATGGAAAGTGCTCATTATTACTTATAGTCCAGAAAATGCAAATCATTGCATTGATACCATCTCACACCAGTGAGAATGGTATATATCAAAAAGTCTGAAAACAGTGCTGGCAGGGTGGTGATGAGAAAGGAACTTTTATTCACTGCTGGTGGAGAACGCCTTCTAGTTCAACCTTTTTGGAGATCAATATAGAGATTTCTCAAAGAAACAAAAATAGAACTCCCATATAACCTGGCAATACTTATTAGCACCGACACCCAAAACACAAAAACATTAATTAGCAATAATACATGCACAATTATGTGTAACACATCACTTAGTACAATAGCCAAGGTATAGAAACAATTAAATGGCCAACTATGGATGAATGTATCAAAAAGTTGTAATAAACAAAGAATACATCTGTCAGGGCAAAATCATTCAATTTGACACTACATGGATGGGACTAAAGAGTATTATGGGATTTAAAGATACACGGTAAGAAAGCAACAAATGGCCAAAGGCAACATAGCTGGAGAGTTAATCCACATAACTGAGATGGGGTAGGGGGATTTGAACAGGAGGGACCCTTGGGACCTTGGTGGAGGGAAGTGGGCACACTGGTGATGCATGTGATGGTGGGCAGAATGATATATACCTGAAGCAGTCATTAACAGTATTGCAAGTCACAGTACTTTAATGCATATTAATAAATAAGTACAATGGCTTCAGAACAGGACCAGTGATGTGGCTCAAAAGCAGAGTGCATACCCTTCATGTATAAAACCTAAGTTCTATTCCTGGCAGCACAAAACCAAGTAAAAATATAAAGCTCCTTTGTTATGTGCCTATATTCTTGTATGTTTCTTTAACCTGATAACTTTCTCTTAATTTCTTTGCAGCTTTAGAGATCTGTGACTTCTAAAAAAATGCTGTAAATATATTTAAAAAACATCTGGGGCTGGAGCAATAATACAGTAGGTAGAGTGTTTGCATGTGGCTGACACAAGTTCGATAACCAACATCCCAAATGGTCCCTGAGCACTGCCAGGAGTAATTCCTGAGTGCAGAGCCAGGAGCAACTCTGAGCATAGCCAAGTGTAACCTCAAATGCAGATAGGTAGATAGATGGTAGATAGATTAGATAGATAGATAGATAGATAGATAGATAGATAGATAGATGGTGATAGATAGATAGATAGATAGATAGATAGATAGATAGATAGATAGATAGATAGATAGATAGATAGAGAGATAGAGATAGATAGAGAGATAGATAGAGAGAGGGGAGATAGAGAGATAGAGAGATGGAGATAGATAGGATAGATAGATAGATAGATAGATAGATAGATAGATAGATAGATAGATAGATAGATAGATAGATAGATAGATAGATAGATAGATAGATAGATAGATAGATAGATAGATAGATAGATAGAGAGAGAGAGAGAGAGAGTAGAGAGAGAGAGGGGGGGGGGGGGGGAGGTAGGGTAGGATGGTAGATAGATAGAGAGATAGATAGAAGAGAGAGAGATAAAATCTATATGACTTCAAATGTATTGCCAACTAATAGAAAGGTATTCATTGCCCATTTGCTAGGTTAGTCTGGGTCCCCCTGGTGCTCTCACTGTGATGCTGACGGGCACAGTGCATCTCTTCGTCTCCTTTGGATACACAAACAGCAGAGTCCTCTGCCACTGTACAGCCTGTGCTCTTTCCTGGCACACCCTGCTCCAGGCTCTACCTTGAAAATGACAAGTGCCAGCTGCAATGTCACCTTAGTGAGGAAGACTTTCTTGACTCCTCAAACATGCTGAGTCAAGAATCATTTTGAAATATTCTCTATTCAAATATCTTATTTTATACTCTGTTTCTGAAAAGCTTCATGGCCTTCATCTGACTTTTCTTTTCCTAAGTTCTCTGGATAGCATCCAGGTATTTTTAATGACTCAGTGAAAATGAGCTGACTCAATAAAAGGTGATGAGATTCTAGAAAGAGCTGGCTGGCGGGCTGGCTGAGTGGCTGAGGCGTTAGCTGAAAAAGCAGCCAGCAAGAAATTTGAAATATATTAGCTTACAGAGTTCTGCTCCCTTTAAAAAAGAAGGAACTTGGAAGAGACGGAAAAGCTTCAGAGGGCATTTTACTGACATTGCTTTTCATGAATATGCCTTTTCAAATTGGTTTTGCTAATAATGTTGGCACAAATGCAGAGAATTCTTTGAAGGAACTTTATGGACTTAAGGTAATTGTTTGTGCTGCTCGCTGAATGTTTCCAGCTCTTTCTGTAGACACACTAGCACTGCACTTCATGGCCGGGGATGGTGCCATGAGTGTATTACTGACCAATAAGCTGTGAACAGAAGTGATGTGTGTTGCTTCCAGACTGAAATCTCCAACTGTCTGCAATACCCAACAGAACTGCTCCCTTGCCATGACAATAAGCCACTTTCAATAGGATACATCACCCTGGGGCCTGGACTGAAAAAGGTAGGAATGAAAACTGAGCCAACCTTTGTTGGACATGTAGGATAAGTGAAAAATAAGTTTTTCTCAGTATCTTGTTGAGAAAAGTGGGAAATTATACAGAAAGTTGAAAGAACTAAACAGAAAACATCCCAATAACCTTTCCCTGAATTTCACAATGAAGATTTTTCTCTGTTTCATCATTTATCTGCCCATTCTTCTCTATTGTATCATCTTTTTATTGTTCTGAACTGAATAATACTACGTTGTAAAAATACTTCTAAAATCTAGGATTTGTTTGCTCCTTCAGTATAATCCAGACTTTCTTGATCTGCACCATTTAAGAGAGTTTTGAGCCAGTGCTCTCCTTTTCTCAAAAGAACTGTCACTGTCTCACTGTCTTCCCGTTCATCTTCGATTTGTTCGAGCGGGCACCAGAAACATCTCCATATGACCTGTCTCATGCAAGTAGAGCCCAAGGGCACCTGCTTGCTCTAGGGTATAAAGAGCCTCAAACCATTCCATCAGGTCATGGGAATGAGGTCTATAATTGTTACTGGTATCTGGCATATCAAATACCGACACGGGTAGCTTGCCAGGCTCTGCCGTGCCGGGTAGCATACTCTTGTAGTCATCTCAAAATCCAATCATACTACAAGAGTATGCCACCCGCTCGGCAGAGCCTGAAAGCTACCGTGTCGTATTTGATATGCCAGATACCAGTAACCATTATAGATCTCATTCCCATGACCTGATGGAATGGTTTGAGGCTCTATGTTCCTGGAGCAAGCAGATGCCCATGGGCTCTACTTGCATGAGACAGGACATATGGAGACTGGTACCCGCTCAAGCAAATCGATGATGAACGGGAAGGCAGTGATACAGTGATATATTTTTAGGGAGGGAAATAGCCTGATAAAGGCAGGAGAAAAAACATTTGATTTTGCTCGTTCAGATTTTGCTCAGGGACATGAGGGAGATTAGCAACGAACAGATTGCTGCCCTGACGTGCTGTGTGTCTGTGGTCCCCTTTGCAGTGTGTGTATGTGAGCTTTTCACTGAGACTGTGGCTGCTGCTGCTGGACACCCAGGGACTGCCAGGGACCCTCAGACTGTCGGAGTCATTTGGATTTTCATGCTCTGTATTCCACTTCCATTAGCTGTGTGACCTTGGGCAGGCAGCCTAAACGCTCTGAAATTATGCCCTCATTTTAACAATGGAAATCATTGTGTGGAGCATATAAAAATATATGCTCTAAAAAAAATCCTTTTGTTTTCATGTTTCCTGATCCTGAAACCTGATCTCTTGATCATCTCTCAAGAGAACTATGAAAGTATAATTACTCCAGAAAGAAAAGAGATGGCGGTTTCTGTATGGGGGCGATGGTGATTCTCAGGGGCTATTCCTGACTTTGTGCTCAAGCATAAGCTATAGTGGTTCTCAGGGTTCATATATGTTCCTAGGGGGTCTAACTAAGGTCAGCAGGATATAAGGCAAGCAGCTTATTCCCATACTATCCTTCGATTCAGAAAACAAAAAATGTTTTAAGTTCCTGGTAATCATTTCATGGCAAGGAAAGTTTAAAGGCAAAAAACATCATACAGTGAATTAGGGGGAATATTAAATCTTTTTTTTTCTCTCAGAGGCTAAAAAAAATAATTTCCTACTGAGCTGGTTTGGTAAAGAACTTTATTTGGAGGTATAGGGATAGAATAAATGGGGCAAGGAAAGGCAAATGCCACATTCATTAAGTGCCCGTGGTGTGTGGACATTTTATATATTCTGTTCATTAAACTATATACGCCACCCTTCGAGGGATGAATGATTTCCATTGTTAAAATGAGGGCATAATTTCAGAGCGTTTAGGCTGCCTGCCCAAGGTCACACAGCTAATGGAAGTGGAATACAAAGCATGAAAATCCAAATGACCCCAACAGTCTGAGGGGTCCCTGGCAGTCCCTGGGTGTCCAGCAGCAGCAGCCACAGTCTCAGTGAAAAAGCTCCAAAAACACACACACACACTGCAAAGAGGACCACAGACACACAGCACGTCAGGCAGCAATCTGTTCGTAGCTAATCTCCCTCATGTCCCTGAGCAAAATCTGAACGAGCAAAATCAAGTGTTTTTTTCCTGCCTTTATCAGATATTTCCCTCATAAAAATATATCCACTGTATCACTGTCTTCCCGTTCATCATCGATTTGCTCGAGCGGGCACCAGTAGCATCTCCATATGTCCTGTCTCATGCAAGTAGAGCCCATGGGCATCTGCTTGCTCCAGGAACATAAAGAGCCTCAAACCATTCCATCAGGTCATGGGAATGAGGTCTATAATTGTTACTGGTATCTGGCATATCAAATACGACCTGGGTAGCTTGCCAGGCTCTGCCGTGCGGGTGGCATACTCTTGTAGTCATATTTAAATCCAGCATTTATTTTTTTTTTATTATACCCCCGTGAGATATAATCCAGCATTTATTGATGAACCCTCGCGCTAGCTGGGCTGTGATAGGCTGGTCTGCTGGGTGGAGTTCTGACGAGGGGGAAGTCTGGATGTGGAAAATGGAGCCTCTCATGGAGTGGGGGTCAGTCTGGCTTGTTGCGAGGCTCTGCTGGGGTGGCGGGCCAGGGCTAGAAACCGCCATCCCTCCCAGGCGCCTCATTAGCGACTGGGCACAGGGAGAGCAGGTAGCAGCTCTGCCCCAGGTCTGTGAGAGCATATAAAAATATATGCTCTAAAAAATCCTTTTGTTTTCATGTTTCCTGATCCTGAAACCTGATCTCTTGACATTAATTCTTCAGGCTTGGGTTTTGTGGTAAAGCAGATGTGGGGATGGAGGCTACTTGATCTCCCAAAATCTATATGGATTATACCTTGACCTTGAAATGAATTTGACCACACAAGGAGTTTAATTCCAAAGTTTTCATTATTTTTTGTATAATGACTTTGGTAACCTATTAGTTCTGTATGAAGACATGAATGTGATCCATTTAACTTTAAATCATAAGGTTTCCATTCAAAAGAAAGATGTTTTTCCTGAGCTCTGAAGGTCTTCTTTGCCTGGGTGGGAAGAAATAATAATCCAGTTTAAGAAGACAACCTAAGAACTTATTGAGACTTACAAATCATGGGAATTTGTTCTTAGCCAGTAATAGTAATTCAACCCCAAATAATAAGTACCAATAACAATATTGAATTCAAATTATCTTTTTTTAACAAAACTTAACCTTTCCCTAGTGATTTTTTTCTGATCATCACTTTAATATAAGGCTTATACACACTCCAAAAAAGCAGAACATGAGAGCTTCCTAAAATTGCTGGATGGAATTGTTCTATATTCTATTCTGTATTGGATGTTCTTATGGATGTTGCATAGATGTAACACATGGTAAGTCTCAGAATTGTACATATACAACCACACAGAATTAATTATATGGTATGTTCAATACAAAGTGACCCAGGAGGAGGTGGAGTGATAGCATAGCCAGTACGGCATTTGCCTTGCATGCAGCCGACCTGGGATCGATTCCCCGGCATCCCATATGGTCCCCAAACACTGCCAGGAGTAAATCCTGGGTACAGAGCCAGGAGTAACCCCTGAACCTTGCCAGGTGTGACCCAAAAAGAAAAAAAGTGACCCAGGAGGTGACAAATCAAGCTGTCAGGTACACAAACCATCAGTGAACACAGATCCCGTGGACCATTCACTGGAAAGACATCCCAAAGGATAGATTCCAGTGCATTTCTCTGCAGACATATAAATCTCCCTAGAAAACTGATGAGTCCTGGATTATTCATAAATACCCTAATTAATATTTTTTCAGATTATCTATTTGAACACACATATGTCCTGCTTTAGTTTCCTGGCAGTGTTTTTTTTTTAAATAAGTCCAAGAAATGAAATTAACGTATAGGCATGCTAAGATGTCCTTGGTTGAGAAGAAAGAACTACTTAATATGGTGCCAGAGAAGCATATGGAGTCAGACATTGAGTTAATTCAATAGGGTTAACCTTATTAGATCTTAGAAAACAGATTCTGTAGAGTTGAGTGGGTTCACCAGGAGGAAAGTCACAGGAACAAGGAGTCAAGGCAATGTCAGGAAGGTCCATATGGCTAAACTTGAAGTCCTTTTTGGACCTCGGGGAAATGGTGCTTCACCCCCACCTAGCAAACATCTGCTGCCTAAAGCTTCTGCCTTATGAACATTCTTTGCCCGTGCTTATCACAGATTCTGCCAGGATCCTGGTTCTTATGAAGAATCTCTGATTTGACCAATGTGATCTTGGTGGTCCTACATTGTCCAGAACCAGTGAATGTTTTTTGGACCATGCCTGTCTTGGGAGGAAAATGATTGAGCTGACATGAAGGCAGGGGGTGGGAGCCACCTGCTAAGACCAGTGGAGCATTTGGCGGGGTGGGTGGGGAAATTCAGGAGCAGAGGGGAGGGGGGGCTGGGAACAGTCAATCCTACTCTCCCCCCTCCGCCTGCATCTGGTGCCGCAGGGAGCTGCTCTTGAGCAATGCCTCTCATGAGCTGGCTAGAGCCTGTGCTTTGTTCCTCCCTCAGGGAACAAGGGATGACAGCCTTGAAGCTGCTAAAATGCTTGGAGAACATCCAATGAGAAGCTTGACACAAATGCAACACATTAATGAAAACAGCTTGGGCCTGGCTAAATAGTGACTATTCAAACAATACAAACTTTTGTGAGCTGATGACAATCGTCCTGAAAAGGAAACGTCCAGATCTTGCCCATAAAGTTGGATGTTTCTTTATAGGCTTCATGGAATGTATTTCAGCTGTTGGTTGTCCCAAACTTGGGCTGGTATCTATTCTCAGGAGTGCCAAGAACAACCACCTCAAGGGATCTTTTATGGGCACATTCTTCATTATATGCCATCTCCAGGAACAAATGTTGTTTGCTTTAAGTGCAGATTATTTGGTTTGCAGGCTAGAGGAGGTCTTCTCCCCAGGCTATCAGAATGATCTGGATGCTTGTTAAGATGTGAGTTGTTGAGATTCACTGTTGAATGAGGAGGGACTCTCTGAGTAAATGTTAATCAGCACCTGAAAAGATGCTTATCACATTAACGTTTGGAAACCACTGCCATAAAATCTCGTCACAAACATACAGCCTTTTCTTATTGTTCACCTACTCACTCAACAAACATCCTATGCCAATTACCCTGTGGGACAGAAAATGGTGGTGAAAAAAAAAATGAATGCTGTGGGCAAAGATTCAGGATAAAAATAAAATGTAAAAATAAAAAAATAAAAAAATTAAAAAAAATATTGTAAGTGCTACATTAAAAGAAGATTTAAAATACACTCAAAAAACAGAGGAGGGGCCGGAGCGATAGCCCAGCGGGTAGGGCATTTGCCTTGCACACGGCCAGCCTGTGCCGGCCCGGGTTCGATCCCGGCATCCCATATGGTCCCCTGAGCACCGCCAGGAGTAATTCCTGAGTGCAGAGCCAGGAGTAACCCCCTGAGCGCTGTGAGGATGGCACATAAGGAAATGTGGGGGAGGAAAGGCAGAGACCAGACTCAGAAGAGCCTTGCAGTCGTGCTGATCAGTTTCGGTTTTGTTCTCTATCAAATGGGAATGGGAAGAGTCTTTTTTTTTAAAAGCATAAATAACAGAATGATTGTTACAGTCTGGTCTCATGCTAGCAGTTTGGAGGGAGGAAAGAGAAGTTACAGAAAGAGTGGCAGTGAACTAGGGACATGGCTCACTTGTGGAACTCATGCCTTGCAAGTATGACACCTTACATTCAACTCCTGACACGGCAAAAGAGTGTAAATTAACAGACACAAGGTGCAGAAGCCTCTGAGTGCTGGGCAAGGAGGCTATACCCAGACAATGGCATCTGGGGGCCTTGAGGTTTGCACAGAAGCAAGAGACTGTTTATGGGGTGGAGTGAATAGACTGGGAGAATAAAAGAGAGGGGGACAGGGGGCCGGAGTGATAGTCCAGTGGGTAGGGCGTTTGCCTTGCACACGGCTGACCTGGGTTTGATTCCCCAGAATCCCATATGGTCCCCCTAGAACTGCCAGGAGTAATTTCTGAGTGGAGAGCCAGGAACAACCCCTGAGTATTCTGGGTGTGACCCCAAAAAGCAAAAAAAAAAAAAGGGAACATATAGACAGACCCCTAGCTTACCAATCATAGACATAGGCTGGTGAAGTGGAGGTCCTCTTGTTTTTTAAGCACAGGGAAGATGTCAGTGCAGATCCAGCAGGGAAAGATACAAGGACTCATCTGAGTGAGGAACCTCATCCAAGGGAAGGCATTTTCAACTGGGTCTGAGAGCCAAGCTGAAATGTGAGCTTGGTAGCAAATTGTTGTGTCTGGACCCACCCATTAGTTGTGGTTTCTACTGTGCCAGAGAATGGATTTAAGACAAACTGTTAAGTAGAGGGTAGGGGAGTAGGGAATCACCCCATCACTTGTAACTGTGATTCCATTTGTGGCTTCAAAGGCTGCATGTAAAGAGAGTAGCATGAAAAGTTGGGGAAGAAAAAGAGAAAGAGAAAGTTTGGGATTGAGGAAACACATAGCCAAGGCAGGTCGCCATTAGTAAGCAAGAGGAGGAGAGGGAGTGGGAGAAGGAATAGGACAATACGAGCTGGATTCATGTGGCTTTTCACATTCTTTTTTTAACAGAGAGTTTTTATGAATGCACGCTTTTGTCATCTTTAAAATCAGTTTTCCTTCCAAGAAGCTTACCCCTCTTCTTGGCTGCCACTAGGTGGTACTCGTGGCAGGACAGATGGGGCGGCCTGAAGCTGCCTATGGTCAACTCTGACCAGCCTGTGAAGCGCTGGCCTGCTTCAAAAGTGAAATGGTTAAATACACGCATTAGTAGCTTCTGTTCCCTAAGCTTAGGGGCTCAAATCCCCAAGTTCCCCTTAACTCCCCCCAATATATATTAGTTGCAGGATACTCTACTTTGTATCAAAAACATCTTCAAGTGAAAAAATGTTCTTGCTGCATCAAAGTTGTACGCAACTTTTGTTTTGCATATATTCAGATTAATTTGAGATTGCCATTGTACAATGATATTCCCAAGGCAAGTATTAAATCAGATGCACAAAAATGCTTTCGATTTTTTTTTTTTGGGCGGGCGTCACTCAGGATTACTGGCGGTTCTCGGGGAATAGTGCGGTGCCTGGAGAACTAGGGGATCCGGGGATGGGGCAGGGCGGCAGGCCGTAAAAAAAAATGACCGGGGACTAACCAGCCCCTGCTTCCGATTTCTGTGATGGCAACCTTTGTTTGAGGTTCCCTAACTCCAAGACTCAGACCTTTCCTCTGTTCATTTGTCACTTAATTCCCTTGGACAGACACATCATCTCTCACTTCATTTGATGAGAATGGAAATATGGCCACTTATCCTCATCCCATAAGCACACATGTTTGCTGCATCCCATCAAAACTCAGAACCTGATCTCTCTCACACACACACACACACACACACACACACACTTTTCACCACTGAAACAGAGCTTGTCCCATATATTACACAAAATGGTCTGATCTACCTTATGCAGTAGCCTTTGTTCTAAAACAGAGTGTCTCCTTCTGGAGTCATTTGCCTGATTCCCAATCCCAAGTTAGCAGGAACTCAGACAAAATACTCAGTGGGATGCCAGTGAGGCCAGGCGGCACACACAGGGCTACTCCAGTCCCTAATGGGTGCAAAGCCAAGAGGTGTTTGCGGTTCCCTCTGACTTGGCTCCGGCAAACTCTTGCTTCTATTGCTCACTGGCTCTGCTCTGAGTCACCACCTTCTTCCCCACCCCCACTCCACCCTTCTAGTAGGAACAGTGTGCTAAGTCTGCCTTTTGGACCAAACCCAAGGAGAAAGTGACCAGGATGACAGAGTTGTACTTGACACTCCTGTATGGCCTGTTGAGCCACTGATAAATACCAGAGGGAAAATAAAGAACATTCCATGCCAAGGATATTAGATAGGTATGAGCCACTATCCATCATTAATGATAACAATAAAGAAGAGCATTGTTTATGTGAGTCCTTGTTATTTGCCTTCTGCAAAGTACTTTATATATTTTTTACTTTGACTTCCTTTGCCGTTTTGAAAGTTCCCTTATGGCTTCATTTTATGGACCCTCAAAACAGAGATCTGAAAAGATTCCAGTGACACACTCTATATTTTCAAAGCTTGTCTTCTTAATCCCTTTTCGGTCTGGAAATAGTTAAGAGCCTGGCCTTAACAAGAGATATCTGCTTTGTTTAATAGACCATTGAGGACTTAACTGTTTCTTGTGTTTACCCTCTGGTCTTCTTGACCAAAGGAGAGGGGGAAAAGTCAAAGGCAAAAAAAAATGAATGTAAACTTACCCAAGTGCTTTGTTTGGACATTCAGATTCTATTATAAATTTTTAAAAAAGCAAGAACTATGCTTTGGGGGTTACTTTTTTTGTCTCCCTCTCAGCACCTCCAGGGCAGCCCACCCCCACAGGAGTTTCTCAACACTGTTGCTTCAGTAACTGGTTGGTTCTTTATGTTTTGGGTCAAGAAGGTTAATGATGGGATTTACCTCCAAGATGATGATCTTCAGTGAGTTAAAAAGCATTTTACTGTTTTATTTCTCTTACTGCAAATCCTTAACAAAAGTACATTTATTTTCACATTAATATAGTTCCTTTTTTTAGATGTATCTACTTTTATGCAGGAAAAAAAAAAGCAAGTCTGTTTGGTTGGGAGAATGGTTAACAAGAATAAAAATCACAGCAATCTTTTCTTTCCTAGGAACTTGGAGCTGAAACTTGTTTTCATGATCTAATTGGTAGGGACTTCTGTGACTTAAAGCCTGAATTATAATCACCTTTTTTTTTTCAAAACAGTTTTCTTCTCTGCTACCCTGGATGAACCTGGCCTGCTTCTCCAAATTCAATGATGTCAGGTCAGCAGGGAGCAACCTTCGAGACTGTATAATTCCCATCAGTTATTAGTAAGGGAGATCTTTTCATCCCCCAGGGTCCAAGCTCAAGGCTAAAGGGCATGTTTTATTTTCAACGTATGTGGTTCTCCCTTATTAACAATAATGGGTGTTACGTGCAAACATGCAGATGACTCTCAAACACCCCCATGAATATTTCCTAAATCAATTTTCAAGGCCAAAATATATTTTGGCTCTCTAACCTCCTATCCTCCTCCATGTTCAGATAAAGGCTGATACCTAACAAAGAGCTGAGGCGATGAAATGCCAACCTAATTGGCATTTGCATGTCATCTATAGCCAGTGTTGCAAAATGGACTCCTTTCTCTATTTCATTCTTGCCTGGCAGCGGTGAGATCCTGAGAAGGAAGAGGGTGAGGAGATATTGTTGCACAGGGTATTTTTCCTGCTCAGATGGCATATGATTTGTGCCATGAGTGAGATGTGCCCAATCTTTGTTATGGTCGTGATCTGAAATACTTCGCATCCCCCGCTTACCTTCATGCATTCTGACCAGTAGCTGAGCCTCCAGAAGGTATCTGGAAGTGAAAAACAGCCATGAACAAAAGAGTGACTGAAATGGGAATAACAAACTGTTCAAGATGAGACAGCCAGTTTTAGAAGGCTGTTTCACTGGCTTGAGAGGTGTGTACCACGCCAAATGAGCTGAACTAAGAGGCAGCCTTGTTTGGCCAGTGTTTAATAGAGCCCAGAGGAAAAGGGAACAGCTCAATGAAACAATCTCAACCTTTCTGGCTTTTTACCTTAGGTTTTTACTCTCTTTCATGATTCTCAGAGAACTCTTTTTTTAATCCAGAAATAGGCAAGTTCTCTAAAAATGTAATGTTGCAAGAATACAAATATGCGAAGAGTCTTAAAAGCTTTGGCCTCGGGGCTGTTTTTTTTTGTGGGGGGGTACTTGGTTTTTAGGACCACACTCAGAGTGCTTTGGGAGATCATGTGTGTCAAATATTGGAACCCAGGCATGCCATATTCAAAACAAACTAAAACATGCACTCGGTCCCTGAACCTTCTCTCCAGTATTTTTTCCCCCCAAATTTTATTACACCACGCTTTGACATACAATTGCAAGATGCTCATGTAGAGTTTTGGTTCTACAGTGTTCCAACACCCATCCCTCCACCAAAACCCATCTCCCATCACCAATGTCCCCACCTCCCTCCCCCCCCTCCCACACCTCAACTACTGGCGGTTTCTGTATGTCAATTCTCTCCTCTCTATCTCTCCCTCCTGCCAAACTTTCCTGCACATCGTGGAATGCAGTACATTAAAGGACATAACTGTTTCCACTAGTTTGATGGACCTTAGGGGCCTCATGGTCAGCATCTGGACAGTGAAGGTGGCAGCTAGTGTGGTGGCGAAGTGTCATCCGGCTGCTTCCAGGACCCCCAGAGGTGATGGGCCCACTCCCAAAACTTCCATCCTGTCCTCCTGGGAGCCCCATGGTCAGCTGAGCCTGGGAGAGGGGCCGAGTTTCAGCTTCCCCAGCAGTGTTTGAGACTGCATGCTATGGCTGGTCACCCCAGGGCAGCTCCTGGGCGGGCAACCAGGCTCGACAAAATGGAGGGGGAAGGGCCAACCCCTGGCTCCATCTGACGAATTCCCAGGATTCCTGCTTCTGGGAGCTGCCTACCTGGGCCGAACTTGTTTTGTTCTGTTAATCTGGTCTCTTCTCTCCAGTTTTAATCTTAGGTCTAGTTTCTTCACAAAGCAACAGCACCATTCATGATGCTTTTATTTTTTAATTTTATTTATTTATTCATACCATTCATTCATTTATTTATTTGTTTATTTATTTAATTATTTTTTTTAATTTTTTTATTATACCACCGTGAAACATACAATTACAAAGGTGTTCATAATTGGTTCTTGGTAATACAGTATTCCAGCACCCATCCCTCCACCAGTGCCCCCATTTCCACCACCAATGTACCCCTCCCCTCCACCCTCCCCACCGCCTTAATAGCAGGTACCCCAGTTTCCTCTCTTTCTCTCTCTATCTCTCTCTCGGTCTCTGCATCTCCCACCCTCCTCTTATTTTACACATTGTGGCTAGCCCTGCAGATAAGTTAGAGTTTATCACTTAAGTCTCTTTGTGTATATCAGTGGTGAGTTTTAATCTGCCATTACCATTTTCCCATATTTATTAAAACACTGGTATCTATATCCTATTAATGAATGCAGTCATTCTATATCTCTGTCCTTTTCCTTCTGACTAATTTCACTCAGCATGATGGACTCCATGTCCATCCATTTGCAGGTAAATTTCATAATTTCATCCTTTCTGACAGCCGCATAGTATTCCATAGTGTAGATGAACCACAGTTTCTTTAGCCAGTCCTCTGTTCTCGGGGCATTTAGGTTGTTTCCAGATTCTAGCTATAGTGAATAGGCGCTAGAGATGAATAAAGTTACAGATAGTGTTTCTGCTATGTGTTTTTCGGTCTCTGGGGTATATTCTCAGGAGTGCTATTGCTGGATCAAATGGGAGCTCAATATCTAGCTTTCGGAGGAATGTCCATATTGTTTTCCAAAAGGGCTGGACCAGTCGGCACTCCCACTAGCAGTGGATGAGTCCCTTTTTCCCCACATCCACGCCAGCACCGGTTGTTCTTGCTGTTTTTGGATGTGTGCCAGTCTCTGTGGGGTGAGATGGTACCCTCATTGTTGTTTTGATTTGCATCTCCTGATGATTAAAGATGAAGAGCACTTTTCATATGCCTTTTGGCCATTCGAATTTCTTCTTTTTTGGAAGCTTCTGTTCATTTCTTCTCCCCATTTTTTGATGGGGGTTGGCTGTTTTTTTTTCTTGTGGAGTGCTACCAGTGCCGTGATATATCCTGGATATTAACCCCTTGTCAGATGGGTATTGGGTGAATATCCTTTCCCACTCTGTGGATTGTCTTTGTATCTTGGTCACCGTTTCTTTTGAGGTGCAGAGCTTTTCAATTTTATATAATCCCCTTTTGTTTATCTTTGCTTCCATTTGCTTGGTCAGTGGTGTGTCGTCTTTAAAGATACTCTTTTTTTTTCGTTTCGATGTCAAGTAGAGGCGTTTCTCCTATGTTTTCTTCGATGTACCTTATGGATTCATGTCTGATGTTGAGATCTAGAATCCATTTTGATCTGACTTTTGTGCATGGCGTTAGAAGGAGGTTCTAAGTTCATTTTTTTACATGTAGCTGCCCAGTTTTCCCAGCACCATTTGTTGAAGAGGCTTTCTTTTGCTCCACTTAATATTTTTTTGCTCCTTTATCGAAGATTAAGTGGTTGTATATTTTCTGAGTGGCGTTTCAGGATACTTCAGTTCTATTCCATAGGTCTACTGGGTCTGTCTCTATACCAATACCACACTGTCTTAATTAGCACTCTGTGAGTAGGGCTTGAGGGTTGGGGAAATTGATACACCTCCCATCTTCTTTTTTTCCAAGGTTTGGCTTTGGCTATTGCATTGGGTTTTTATTATTCCATACAATACCTAGGTGTGTTTGTTCAATTTCTTTGGGGAGGAACATCATGGGTGATCTTTATAAAGAGGGACCACATTAAATCTGTATAAAGCTCCTAGGGAGTATTACCATTTTGATAATGTTAATCCTTC
>JAJIBD010027578.1:0-90814 GCA_021461705.1 Cryptotis parvus | reverse complement strand
TGTCTTTATTTTTTTTTTAAATTTTTTTATTATACCACCGTGAAACACACAATTACAAAGGTGTTCATAATTGGTTCTTGGTAATACAGTATTCCAGCACCCATCCCTCCACCAGTGCCCCATTTCCACCACCAATTACCCCTCCCCTCCCGTCCCCCCCACCCGCCTTAATAGCAGGTACCCCCAGTTTTCCTCTCTTTCTCTCTCTATCTCTCTCTCTGTCTCTGCATCTCTCTCCCTCTTATTTTACGTTACTGGCTAGCCCTACAGATATTTAGAGTTTATCACTTAAGTCTCTTTGTGTATATTCAGTGGTGAGTTTTAATCTGCCATTACCATTTCCCATATTTATTAAAACACTGGTATCTATATCCTATTAATGAATGCAGTCATTCTATATCTGTCCTTTTCCTTCTGACTAATTTCACTCAGCATGATAGACTCCATGTCCATCCATTTGCAGGTAAATTTCATAATTTCATCCTTTCTGACAGCCGCATAGTATTCCATAGTGTAGATGAACCACAGTTTCTTTAGCCAGTCCTCTGTTCTCGGGCATTTAGGTTGTTTCCAGATTCTAGCTATAGTGAATAGCATAGAGATGAATAAAGAAGTACAGATAGTGTTTCTGCTATGTGTTATTCGGTCTCTAGGGTATATTCCCAGGAGTGCTATTGCTGGATCAAATGGGACCTCAATATCTAGCTTTCGGAGGAATGCCCATATTGTTTTCCAAAAGGGCTGGACCAGTCGGCACTCCACCAGCAGTGGATGAGAGTCCCTTTTTTCCCCACATCCACGCCAGCACCGGTTGTTCTTGCTGTTTTGGATATGTGCCAGTCACTGTGGGGTGAGATGGTACCTCATTGTTGTTTTGATTTGCATCTCCTGATGATTAGAGATGATGAGCATTTTTTCATATGCCTTTTTGGCCATTCGAATTTCTTCCTTTGGCAAAGCTTCTGTTCATCTCTTCTCCCCATTTTTTGATGGGGTTGGTTAATTTCTTCTTATATAGTTGTACCAGTGCCTGATAAATCCTGGATATTAACCCCTTATCAGATGGGTATTGGGTGAATATTCCTTTCCCATTCTGTGGACTGTCTTTGTATCTTGGTCACTGTTTCTTTTGAGGTGCAGAAGCTCTTTCGATTTCATGTAGTCCCATTTGTTTATCTTTTCTTCCTTTGTTGGTCAGTGGTGTTTCACCTTTGAAGATGTCTTTGATGTCAAGCTTTCGTGATTACTATGGCGTGGAGGGTTTTTCCTATATTTTCTTCAAAGTACTTTAGGTTCAGGTCTGATATTGTGATTTCTTAATCCATTTTGATCTGATTTTTGTGCAAGGTGTTAGACACAAGTCCAAATTTATTTTTTTTACATACAGCTGTCCAGTGTCCTCCCAGCACCACTTGTTGAAGAGGCTTTCCTTACTCCAGTTTGGACTTTTTGCACCTTTATCAAAGATTAACTGATCATGTCTTTGAGGGTGGGTGTCAGAATACTCAACTCTATTCCTTAGGTCCACAGGTCTGTTTTTATTCCAATACCATGCTGTTTTAATTACTACTGCTTTGTAGTACAGTTTGAGGCTGGGAAAGGTGATGCCTCCCATCTTCTTTTTCCCAAAGATTGCTTTAGCTATCATGGGGGGTTTATTATTCCATATGTACTTCAGGAGTGTTTGGTCAATTTCTTTGAAGAATGTCATGGGTATCCTTATAGGGACCGCATTGAATCTTTACAAAGCTCTAGGGAGTATTACCATCTTGACAATGTTAATTCACCCCATCCATGACCAGGGAATGTGTCTCCATTTCCTTGTGTCCTCTTTTATTTCTTGAAGCAGTGTCTTGTAGTTCTCTTTTTATAGGTCCTTTACACACTTCGTTAGGCTGATTCCTAGGTATTTGATTTTCT
Organism: Cryptotis parvus; assembly: GCA_021461705.1. NCBI lineage: Eukaryota > Metazoa > Chordata > Mammalia > Eulipotyphla > Soricidae > Cryptotis > Cryptotis parvus. The sequence continues at coordinate 88,894 of JAJIBD010027578.1, read as the reverse complement.
GTGGCACAATTGTGAATGGAATCGATTTCTTAATATCCCTTTCTTCTCTTTCGTTATTTGTATATAGGAAAGCCACCGACTTTTGGGTATTGATTTTGTACCCTGCCACTCTACTATAAATATCTATTGTTTCTAAGAGTTTTTGGGTTGAGAGTTTAGGGTTCTCTAAGTATAATATCATGTCATCTGCAATAATGATAGCTTGATTCCTTTCTTGCCTATCTGGATGCCATTAATATCCTTTTCTTCTCTGATTGCTATGGTGAGTACTTCCAGTACTATATTGAATAAAAGAGGTGAGAGAGGGCAACTTGTCATTTTCCTGAGCTCTAGGGAAGGCTTTCAATTTTTCCTCATTGATAATGATACTTGCTGTGGGCTTTTGGTAGATGGCTTTGACTATCTTGAGGAAGGTCCCTTCAATTCCCATTTTCTGAGAGGGTTTTAATCATGAATGGGTGCTGGATCTTATCAAATGCTTTCTCTGTGTCTATTGATAGGATCATATGGTTTTCATTTTTTCTCTTATTGATATGATGTATTATGTCAATTGATTTGAGAATGTTGAACCATCCTTGCATTCCCGGGATGAATCCTACTTGGTCATGATATATGATCTTTTTGATGAGTCTTTGGATTCTGTTTGCTAGTATTTTGTTGAAGATCTTAGCATCTGCGTTCATCAAGGAGACTGGTCTGTAATTTTTCTTCTTTGTGTTGTCTCTCCCTGCTTTGGGTGTCAGGGTGATATGTGCCTCGTAGAAGCTGTTTGGGAGTGTTTCTGTTTCTTCTATTTCCTGGAAGAGCTTTAACAGGACAGGCAGTAGGTCCTCCTTAAAGGTTTGGTAGAATTCCCTAGTGAACCCATCTGGACCTGGGCTTTTGTGTTTGGGCAGACTTTTAATTACTGTTTCAATTTCCTCCATGGCGATAGGCTTATTCAGGTATTGGAGGTCTTCTTGTTTCAATTGTGGGTGGTTATAGGACTTCAAGAATTTATCCATTTCTTCTAGGTTCTCATGTTTCATGGCATACAGGTTCTCAAAGTAATCTCTGATGATCTTTTGAATTTCTGTGGTTTCTGTTGTAATGTCACCATTTTTATTTCTTTTTTTTTTTTCTTTTTTTGGGTCACACTCGGCAATGCTAGGGGTTTCTCCTGGCTCTTACTTCAGGAATTACTCCTGGTGGTGCTCGAGGGACCATATGGGATGTCGGGGAATCAAACCCGGGCTGGCATGGGTCGGTTGCATGCAAGGCAAATGCCCTACCTGCTTGGCTATCACTCCAGCCCCCCCCCCATTTTCATTTCTGATTCTGTTTATTTGGGTTCTCTTTCCCTGTCCTTACAAATCTTGCCAGTGGCTTGTCTATCTTGTTTACTTTTTCAAAGAACCAGTTCTTGGTTTCATTCATCTTTTTGATCATTTTTTGGTGTCCAGCTTGTTGATTTCCTCCCTAAGTTTTATTATTTCCTTCTTTCTGCCTGGGTTGGGCTTCTTTTGTTGGTATTTTTCTAATATTTTCAGCTGTGAGGTCAGGTTATTTATGTGGGCCCTTTATGCTTACCTTATGAATGCTTGCAGAGCTATGAACTTTCCTCTTAATACAGCTTTTGCTGTGTTCCACAAGTTCTGATAGTTGGTATCTTCATTTTCATTTGTTTCCAGGAATCTTTGGATTTCCTATTTGATTTCTTCTATGACCCATTGGTTGTTCAGCAATGACCTGTTCAGTTTCCAGGTGTTTGGTTTGACTCCCTGCTTCTGTGTATGGTTAACTACTATTTTCAGCGCATCATGGTCTGAAAAGATAGCTGACACAATTTCTATCTTTTTTATTTTGTTGAGGTATGCTTTGTGGCTCAGTACATGGTCTATCTTGGAGAATGTTCCATGTGCACTGGAAAAATGTGTATTCAGCTTTTTTTGGGATGAAAAACCCTGTATATATCAGCCAGCTCTCTTTCTTCCATTTCTTCCTTCAGGTCCAGTATTTCCCTGGTGAGTTTCAGTCTAATTGATCTATCCATAATTGATAAAGCAGTGTTGAATTCTCCAACTATTATTGTGCTACTGTTAATCTCTTCTTTGACATTAACATTAATAGTCATTGTAAGTATTTTGCTGGCCCCTCTTTTGGTGCATATATGTCTAGTAGTGTGATTTCTTCCCTGGTATACATACCGCTTACTTATTAAGAAATGGCCTTCATTGTTCCTTTTTTAACCTTTTTCAGCCTGAAGTCTGTATTGTTAGATACGAGTATGGCCACACCTGCCATTTTGGAGGAGTTGTTTGCATGGAGAATGGTCTTTCAGCCTTTGACTTTGAGTCCATGTTTTCTCTGATTATTCAGATGTGTTTCTTGTAGGCAGCAGAATGTTGGATTCAGTTTTTAATCCATTTTGCCACTCTGTGTCTCTTAATTGGTGCATTTAGCCCATTGACATTGAGAGAGATTATTGTCATTGGATTTTGTGACAGCTTTCTTTTTTTTAAACTTGTGGTTTTGGGTTGTCTTATTTTACAATAGACCCTTCAATCCTTCTTTTTAAAGTTGGTTTTGAGTCTATGAATTTCCTGAGTTGTTGTTTATCCATGAAGTCGGTGTATCTTTCCTTCACATCTGAAAGTAAGTCTAGCTGGGTAAAGAACTCTTGGTGAGGCCTGCAGTTCATTGAGTCTTTTCACAATACCCCACCATTGTTTTCAGGCTTGGAGTGTTTCATCTGAAAAAGTCTGCTGTAAATCTCAGGGATGTTCCTTTGTATGTGATTTCCTTCTTTGGTCTTGCTGCTTTTAGTATTCTATCTCTATTATTTTTGTCATTTTAATAAGGATGTATCTTGGAGTATTCTTATTGGGGTTTCTTTTAGCTGGTATCCTATGGTCCTCCTGTATCTGGGAGCATGAGCTCTTCAGTTCGGGGAACTTGTCAGCAATGATGGCTTTGACAGTTTCTTCTTCATCAGGGTTTTCTTCTTGCCCTTCTGGGACCCCAATGATGCATATGTTGTTCCTTGTGGCTTCATCCCAATTTTCTCTGGTAGTCTGTTGGTTGATTGTGAGTCTTTTTTCCATCTTCTGTTGTTGTATAGAGAATCTCTGAAACTCCGTCTTCAAGATCACTAATTCTTTCTTCAGTAGCTGTTACTCTGCTTTGGAGGCCTTCCACTTTGTTTTTTCAGTTCACTTACCTCATATTTAATATCTGTCATTTCTTGTTGTATTTTGGTCTGAAATTTATGCTAATTCTGCTCTCATGTCCTCTTGTATTTTATTGACTTTGTATTCTATTGCTTCTTTTGAGTTCCTTGTGCATCTTTAACAGTCCCTTCTGAAATTCCTTTTCAGAGAGGTTATATAGCTCATCGTTATTGCTTGACTCATCTGTATTAGTGACTTCAATCATTGAGCTTGAAGGAATTCTGAGTTGCTTTACCATAATGACTATTGTAGGTTGAAAATGTGTGTTCTGAGTGACTAGGCAGTAGAGTTAGTAGGTTCCTGAATTACTTTTGCAGTTAGGGATGGATAGCAAAGAATGTAGGGGCAAGTGCTCAGTAGTATCTCAGGTATATGGATATTACTTCGTGTGGAGGCGCTAGCGTCCGCGCAGTTTTGAATTTTGGGGTGTCGGTGGGTGGTTCCGGAGTCAGGGGTCAGGGTGGAAGTAGTCCAGCAGAAAATCCGAAAAAGCTGGGTGTGGCTTGGTCCCCTTCTCAAAATTCCAGCCCTTTAACCTGGAACTGAGTGCCTCGGGGAGTGATTTTCTGATTCTTAATAGAAGAGTAGACAATAAAGTAGGTGGATGAAATGAAAGCCTGGACCTTGCCACATAAATTCGTCAGAACCCCACTTTAGAGAGAGAAGCCTATTACACAAACACAGATAGAGCTGCTACCAGCTCTCCCCATGCTTGGCTGATCATGAGGCATCCAGGAGGGAGGGGGGGTTTGAGCCCTGGCCCACCACCCCAGTAGAGCCTTGGAGAAGCCAGTGGAACCCCTGCACCATGATGGCAGCCATTTTCAACGTCCAGATTCCATAGTCCGTTAGAGCTCCTCCCAAGAGAGAAACCAATCTCAAGCCCAGCTCGTCAGAACCTCACCCTAGAGAGAAGTCTATTTCACAGACACAGATAGGGGCTGCTATCAGCTCTCTGCATTGTGCACAGCCACAAAGTGACTGCACAGTACATGAGTAAATACAAAACCTAAGAGCACCTGCATGGCAGAGCCTAGCAAGCTAGCTACCATGTCATATTAGATATACCGAAAACAGTAACAATAATAGAGCTCATTCCCATGACCTGAACGAATGGCTTGAGGCTCTTCATATTTCTGGAGTGACAGAGGCCCTGGGGCTATACTAGCATGTTACAGCGACAAATGGAGATGCTACTGGTGCCTGCTCAAGCAAACCGATGAACAACAGGAAGACAAGTGATACAAGTGATACTTGGGTTCCAAGTTTAAGAGACTTTTTAAGAGAAAGATAAGAGTTTCCAGAGATGAGTCCTGGATAGAGGAACATTTAGAAAAAATAATCCAGTGGCTTATAGTTTATAAAAAAGTCAGAGCAGTTTTATTCAGGACTTCCAAATAATGAAAATATATAAATTTGTGGGAATTAATGAGCAGCACATTTATCAGAGAGTTTAAGTACCAATTAGCTAACTTCATTTACATGAGTGCAAATGGCACATATGGAAAACAAATGTGATGGCAGACAGTTAAGAATTAGTTGGGAATTGGCAAGAGTTAGCTTTGGGTGTTTTGCTATATTTGGGTTGCCATAACAAAATACCTTCAGCTGGATGGCTTGAAAACCACAACCTATTATTTCCTCAGAGTACTGGAGGCTGGCAAGCACTGGATCCCTATGCCAAGAGGAGGGGGCTCACTTATAGAGTCATGCCCTGTCCTCCCATGGCAGAGCAAGAGTCAGAGCCATGGTAAGTGGGAGAGAGAAACTCTCCTTACTAGGAATCCAAGTCCTTCCTCTCATGGCCTCATGTAAATCTACTTATCTCCTCAAGACCCCATCACTGAATATCATTACACATGGGCTGAAGAATTTCAGACTCTGAATCTTGTGGAGTCACAACTTAGACCAAAACAGAGCTGTTGAGCAGTAAATAAATTTCTCTATGGTTGGCTCTGCACCTGCTTTCTTCATGCCATTAAACAGTTTGAGATGGAGTAAGTTGTTTGAACGCACCCATTTGGTCATTTCTGTTGGTGCTTGTATACAGTGGAACTTAAAAGTGAAACCATTCAAGTGAACAGGACAGAATTTCCCCCCCACCTATCACTTAGCCTTGTTCTAGCCCTTCTCTCAAAATATGCTACTACTGGGCTAGAGAGATAGTACAGCAGGTAAGGCACTTGTCTTGCATGCAACCAACCCAGGTTTGACACCAGCACCCAAGTTGGTCCCCCAAGCATCCCTAGGACTGACCACTGAGCCAGGAGTAAGTCCTGGAGCACAGTTAGGTATGGGAAGGAAGGAACAAAGGAATGCAAGCAGGAAGAAGGAAGGAAAAAGGAAGGAAGGAAAGAAAGAAGGAAGGAAGACAACATTACTAAAGTAGCAGAAATGGCATCAGCAGGAAAGTTTTTGAGTGAAAAAAGGAGTTGTTTAAAATAAAATCATGCAGAGCTTAGGGGGAATATCAAGAAGTTATATGATTTCTTCCTTCATAACCCATCACAAAATATGGTCATATCTCCCTGAACTGAAGGACAAGTGTTGAGGGCTGGTAGAAAGGGAGAATAGGGCCAGCAGAAGAGGAAGGGACAGAAGAAATGGTTAATTAGCACATAAGAGTAAGAAAGCAGGGGCCAGAGAGATTGTACAGGCCTTGATGCCCGGCACCACATGGGCTCTGGCTGAACTGCTGTCTGGATTAGTCAAGAATCTTAGGGGCTTGAGCCTCCTGAGCAATGTTGACAGAAACCCCATCCTCTGATTAAAATGAATAAGCAAGCAGGAAAAAAACAATCAACCCCAAAGAGAAGAACCTGACTCCTCCTGTGCCAACTAACCTCTTCTCTGGCTCAAGTGGGTTTCTCTCAACTTGGATGTGAGCAGCTCCAGAAGGAGCCTCTGGAAAACAGAAACATGGAGAAACTCTTCCACCCAGCCAGGCAGCAGTTTTCTTAGCAGAGGAAGGCCCTGTGTGGTCCTCCAATGAAGCAGCCAGTAAGTTCTGCGTATGAGTGAGGAGAGAGACCCGTGACTTCCACCTAGTCCAGTGGAAATTGAGTCTAGGAGAGGGAGAGAGTAAAGAATGTACAGGAACTGAGCAGTCATGCAGAGCTCTGTCTTCTGTAAGCGAGATCTCTCAGCCTACCATGGAAACTAGCTTTAGATATTCATCAAAAGACACAGTCACTCTACCTCTTCTCACTGCTGGACCCCAGTAAAGCCCTCACTCCCAATTCCCCAGGCTGGTGCCTTTCATCCAAATGCAAATTACTTCTTGAGCTCAGACCAAGAGGGAGAGTAATGAGATTATAGCCGAGATGAGAAGTGAGAAATGACAGTTTTGTGGGATGGCGTGACCAAACCTTGTGCATAAAAGCATTTGTCCTGGAGAACTACAAGCCCCACAGTTTCTTGGCTGCTTTCTGAGCTACTCACCAAGGAAAAATCACCCAGATTGACCTCATTTCCTTTGTTGCTAGGCTTAGGTAAACAAAGGACAGTGAGAGAAGCATGAACAAGGGCTGGTAGCCCTTGAAATAAGGGAGTAAAGTGGCATTTATATAACCAAGCCACCTTGAATGACAATCAGATCAGGGTGCACAGATGCCTGCCCTTTAAGGCTTCTAACCCTCAGTTACTCAGGGAATGCTTAAACACGTCACATTGTTCAACAGAGTCAGAAAGAGCAGGTTGGTCAAAAGTCCAGTTACCAAAGTCAGGAGATAGAGCTCCAAAGTCAGGAACAAGATTTTAAGGGATCTAGAGAGGTTAAAATCAGTTTTGAAATTAACAAGGTGAAATATGGATTGCAAGTAATTAAGTACGCCAGGTAAAAAGACTCACCTTCATGCATGAAAAATCAAAGTATTGATTTTGGTTGATTGCATGCCCAACATAAATTACTAGCATGACATATTTGTTAGGAAAAGAGAGAAAAAAAATTGCAGCTTTATATTTCATATAGAAGGCAGTCTTATCCAAAGTAAAGGAGGTAATTATCCCATGGTATTCTTCATATTGAATTCTATTTGAGAAGCCTCAAATTAAGCAAACATTCATTGAAAATGCTGGTGAGGGGTTTGAAGGGGGAGGGAAGTAACTGAAACAGTTTGAGCAGTTTCTCTGAGGAATGAGAAGATGTGAAGTCTAAGGAGGCTGTGATAGCCATATTCAAATGTTTGAAAGTGACATTGAAAAGAATTAAATGTATTGTGTGTAACTGCAGATGACAAGTAAGTGGAAATTTTTTTTAGACAGGCTGATTTCTACTCAATATACATTAGAATTAACTGACATTTTGAGATGTCCAAATAGAAATATACAGTGACCAGAAGTTTCTATGTGGAATCCCTAGGGTAATGAGGAAGAGATTGGGAATGACTTTAGGGCCCCTGTAGTTTAATTTATTTCTCTTAACAGATATGAACTAAATTTGTATGTGTTGTGTATATGGTGAATGGTAAGGAAAGCAGAAATAAATCTCTGCTCTTGAGACACTTAGGTGTATAATCTAGGGAGGAGATATTCAGTCAACTAGTGAGCAGACACCTGGCTATAAAATTAAACGGTAAGGAATGAGCTCATGAATGCTAGTTTGCTCCTCAGGTCAGAATTGAACACCACTCACAAAGAGGGAGGGCTACAAGACATCCCAGGTTGGCTTCTGCCCCGCTTACAAAAACTAAGGGATGGTCAGGCAGACTTTGAGGGATCTGGATGAACCCCAGAACACCATTTTGCTTCCCAGATCAGGACTGAAACCTGCCTGCAAAGTCTGCTTCACTCTATGGCCATGCATTTGTTCACCCTCTTTATAATTCACCATAAACATACAAAGACATTCTAACTGTAGGTTCTGACCAAACAATAACACAAAAAATTAACTATAAACTGCAAAGGTCACAATAGTAAAGCAATTTAGAAAGGCACTCAGGCTTAGTGAGTGAAAATACTAGCCTGGATAACCCAACCAGTACTATGAGCCTTATAACCTCTATGACAAGGAATTTAGGATGGAAGGAGCTCCAAAAAAACAGTGTAATGTAATGCCAACAAAACTAAAAGTATATGAGAGCAGAAATGAGGAAAATACAAACAAAATTACAAACTCGAAATGGCTGATTTGTAAAACTTGGCAGGTGAAATGAAAAAAATCACTGGAAGGCTTCAGCCACAGAGTAAAAGCTGCTGAACACAGATTCAGTGAGCTCCAAGACGAGGTACAGAAAATCTCAACACTAGAAAGTGGCAAAGTGGATTAGAAAACTGAATCCAATATTCTGCTGCCTACAAGAAACACATCTGAATAATCAGAGCAAACACAGATTCAAAATCAAAGGCTGGAAGACAATTGTCCACACAAATGATTCTTCCAAATAGGCCTGTGGCCATACTAGTATCTGACAACATAGACTTCAGCCTGAAAAGTTTAGAAGGGACAGTGAAGGCCATTTTTTAATAATTATATATATATATATATATCAAAAAAAAATTACACTCCTAAATATATATGCATCCAAAGGGGGGCAGCAATATACTTTTAAACAACTGCTTTAGAAAAGATATGGAGAGCAACACGATTGTAGTTGGAGACTTCAACATTGCCCTATCAATTGTTGATAGATTGATAAGACTGAAACTCACCAAGAAAATACTGGCCCTGAAGGAAGAAATGGAAGAAAGAGAGCTGGTTGATATATATAGGGCATTTATCTGAAATAAAAGCCAAATACACATTTTATCCAGTGCATATGGAACATTCTCCAAGATAGACCACATGCTGAGCCACAAAGCATACCTCAATAAATAAAAAGATAGAAATTGTGTAAACTATTTGTTCAGGCCATGATGCACAGAAAATGGAAGTTAACCACACACAAGAAACAGGGAATCAAACCAAATACCTGGAAACTGAACAGTTCATTGATGAACAACCAGTGGGTCATAGAAGATATCAAAGAGGAAATCCAAAGATTCCTGGAAATAAATGAAAATGAAGACACGAACTATCAAAACTTGTGGGACACAGCAAAAGCAGTGTTGAGGAAAGTTCATAGCTCTGCAAGCATTCATCAGGAAAGAAAGGACTCACATAAATAACCTGACTTCACAGCTCAAAATCTTAGAAAAAGACCAGCAAAAGGAACCCAGCCCAGGCAGAAAGAAGGAAATAATAAAACTTACAGTGGAAATCAATAAGCTGGAATCCCAAGAAACAATACAAAAATTAGTGAAACCAAGAGCTGGTTCTTTGAAAAAACAACAAAATACATACAAGACTCACAAGGAAAGGAAAAGAGAGAATCCAAGTAAGTAGAATCAGAAATAAAAAGGGGGACATCATATCAGAAACCACAGAAATCCAAAAGATCATCAGAGATTACTTTCTTTGAGAGTCTGCATGTCATGAAACAAGAGAACCTGGAAACAATAGACAAATTCCTGAAGTCTTATAGCCTCCTACAGCTGAAACAAAAAGACCTGCAATACCTGAATAAGCCTATCACATTCAAGGAAATTGAAAGTGTAATTAAAAGTCTTCCCAGGGGCCAGAGGAATAGCACAGAGGTGCGGCATTTGCCTTTCATGTGCCCTACCTGGGTTTGATCCCGGCATCCCACCTGGTCCCCCAAGCACTGTCAGGAGTAATTCATGAGCCCAGAGCCAGGAGTAACCCCTGAGCATCACTGGGTTTGACCCAAAAAAGCAAATAGATAAATGAATGAATGAATGAATGAAAGAACAAACAAATGAATGAACAAATGAATGAATGAATGAATGAATCAATAAAAATAAAAGTCTGCCCAAACACAAAAGCCTAGGTCAAGACAATTTCACCAGTGAATTCTTCCAAGTCTTTAAGGAGGGACCTACTATCAGTCCTTTTCAAGCTCTTCCAGGAAATAGAAGAAACAGAGACACTCCCCAAATAGCTTCTACAAGGCATATATCACCCTGATACCCAAAGCAGACAGAGACATCACAAAAAAAGAAAACTACAGACCAATCTCCCAAGTGGACACAGATGCTAAGATCTTCAACAAAATACTACAAATAGAATCCAAAGACTCATCAAAAAGATTTTATATAATGACCAAGTAGGATTCATCCCAGGAACTCAAGGATGGTTCAACATTCACAAGTCAATCAACATAATACACCACATCAATAAGAGAAAAAAATAAAAACCAATGATCAAATCAATAGACACAGAGAAAACATTTGACAATATACAACACATGTCCATGATAAAAATCCTCCATAAAATGGGGATTGAAGGAACTTTCCTCAATATAGTCAAAGCCATCTACCAAAGCCCACAGCGAGTGTCACTCTCAATGGGGAAAAACTGTAAGCCTTCCCCCGAAGATCAGGGACAAGACAAAGTTTGCCACTCTCACTACTTCCATTCAATATAGTTTTGGAAGTAATTTCCATAGCAATTAGAGAAGGAAAGTACAAAATAGGGCATCCAGATAGGCAAGGAAGAAGTCAAGCTATCACTATTTGCAGATGACATGACATTATATAAAGAAAACCCTAAATTCTCTACCAAAAAACTCCTAGAAACAATAGATAACATAGTAGAGTGGAGGGTACAAAACAAATACCCAAAAGTCAATGGCTTTCCCTATATACAGATAACGAAAGAGAAGAAAGGGATATTAAGAAAATGATCCCAATGTTGACTGGTATAGCCTTTCTGGGAAACAATATGGACATTCCTCCAAAGACTAGAAATTGAACTCCCCATTTGACCCAGCCATACCACTCCTGGCAATATACGCTGGGAAGCCAAAAACATGCAGCAGAAACACCATACCTACTTTAATTTTCATAGCAGCATTATTCACAATAGCCAGAATCTGGAAACAATCAGAGTGCCCGGAATCAATGACTGGAATAAAGAAGCTTTGGTACATCTACACAATGGAATACTATGCAGCTGTTAGGAAAAATGAAGTTATAAAATTTGCCTATAAATGGATAAACATGGAGAAGATTATGTTGAGCGAAATTAGTCAGGAGAGAGACAGATATAGAATGACTGCATTTATCTGCATAACATAAATATATATGTACATATTATGATACCAATATCCAAGGTCAAGTGAAACATATCAGGAGGTCTTGTCAAAGGTGGAAATTATCACAAACGTGGGGGAGTCAGAGGCTAGGTAAGACAGAAAATGGAACAGTGTGCAAACAATTTTGGAGGGTACTAATGCCAACCTAGAACTGAGCATTAAATAAAGGCAAAAAGATACACATGACAACCCTTTAATGTATGTTCTGTAATCCATAGTCTGGAGGGGAAGGAAAGAGAAAGAGAGAGAAATGGAAAGAAATAAAGAACCTACCATGGAGGAGGGCTGGGGGGAGGGGAGGGAACCGGGGAGCGTTGGTGGTGGGAGATGGGCACTGGTGGCAGGATGGGTGCTGGAACACTGTATGACCAAAACCCAAATAAAAAAAAAAAAAACCCACGAGATAATAACATAAAACAATCACTTATTTTTAGGTAGCAGGAGAAGCCTTGATCACTTGATCACTTGACATCTCGTTATTCATCGATTTACTCGAATGAGCACCACAGTGCTCAGTCACATGTCCATTTGACCCTATCACATGCCAGTGTAGCCCAATGGCATCTGCTTGCTTCAGGAATATGAAGAGCCTCAAACCATTCATTCAGGGTCTTGACAAAGAAGTCTGACCATCTTCTAGGTGGGCGGCCACGTGATCTTTTTGACGTCCGTGGAATCCAATCGGTAACAGCTTTAGTCCAGCGGTTATCCCAAATAGCATTGCATGTCCAGCCCATCTGATTTTCAATGCCTTAGAAAACTAGACATTTCTCTCTCTTTCTTTTTCCTTCCCCTCCAGACTATGGATTACAGAACATACATTAAAGGGTTGTCATGTGTATCCTTTTGCCTCTATTTAATGCTCAGTTCTAGGTTGGCATTAGTACCCTCGACAATTGTTAGCACACTGTTCCATTTTCTGTCTTACCTAGCCTCTGACTCCCACACGTTTGTGATAATTTCCACCTTTGACAAGACCTCCTGATATATGTTTCACTTGACCTTGGATATTGGTATCTTAATATGTACATATATATTTATGTTATGCAGATAAATGCAGTCATTCTGTGTCTGTCTCTCTCCTTCTGGCTAATTTCACTCAACATAATCTTCTCCATGTCCATCCATTTATAGGAAAATTTTATAACTTCATTTTTCCTAATAGCTGCATAGTATTCCATTCATTTTCCCTAATAGATGCATAGTATTCCATTGTGTAGATGTTATTTCTGATTTTGTTTATTTGGGTTCTCTCTTTCCCTGTCCTTACAAGTCTTGCCAATGGTTTGTCAATCTTGTTTAATTTTTCAAAAAAAACAGCTCTTGGTTTCATTAATCTTTTGGATTGTTTTTTTTGGTTTCCAACTCATTGATTTCCTCTCTAAGTTTTATTATTTCCTTTTTTCTGCCTGGGTTGGGCTCCTTTTGTTGGTCTTTTGCTAATGTCTTCAGCTGTGTAGTCAGGTTATTTATGTGGGCCCTTTCTTGTTTCCTGATGAATGCTTGCAGAGCTATAAACTTCCCTCTTAACACGGCTTTTGCCGTGTCCCACAAGTTCTTATAGTTGGTATCTTCATTTTCATTTGTTTCCAGAAATCTTTGGATTTCCTGTTTGATTTCTTCTATGACCCATTTGTTGTTCAGCAGTGAGCTGTTCAGTTTCCAGGTGTTTGGTTTGACTCCCTGTTTCTGTGTACGGTTAACTTCCATTTTCAGTGCATCATGGTCTGAAAAGATAGCTGACACAATTTCTATCTTTTTATTTTATTGAGGTATGCTTTGTGGCTCAGCATGTGGTCTATCTTGGAGAATGTTCCATGTGCACTAGAGAAAAATGTGTATTCAGCTTTTTTGGCATGAAAAGCCCTGTATATATCCACTAGCTCTCTGTCTTCCATTTCTTCCTTCAGGGCCAATATTTCCTTGGTGAGTTTCAGTCTTGTTGATCTATCCATCGTTGATAGAGCAGTGTTGAAGTCTCCAACTATTATTGTGCTACTGTTAATGTTTTCTTTGAGGTCTCTTAGCAGTTGTTTTATATATTTTGCTGGCCCCTCGTTGGGTGCATATATGTTTAGTAGTGTAATTTCTTCCTGGTGTACGTACCCCTTAAGTAATAAGAAATGGCCTTTGTTGTCCCTTCTAACCTTTTTTCAGCCTGAAGTCCATATTATCTGATACTAATATGGCCACACCAGCCTTTTGGAGGAGTTGTTTGCATGGAGAATGGTCTTCCAACCTTTGGCTTTGAGTTTGTGTTTGTTCTGATTACTCAGATGTGTTTCTTGTAGACAGCAGAATGTTGGGTTCAATTTTTTAATCCATTTTGTTACTCTGTGTCTCTTAATTGGTGTATTTAGACCATTGACATTGAGAGAGATTATTGTCATCGGATTTTGTGTCATCTTTCTGTTTGTGCTTGTTGTGCTTATGGGTTTGGTCGTATTACAGTAGACCCTTCAGTCCTTCTTTTAAGGTTGGTTTTGAGTCCATGAAGTTCCTTAGTTGTTGATTATCAATGAAGTTGTGTATCTTTCCTTCATATCTGAATGTGAGTCTGGCCGGGTAAAGAATTCTTGGTGAGGCCTGCAGTTCATTGAGCCTTTTCACAATATCCCACCATTGTTTTCGGGCTCGGAGTGTTTCATCAGAGAAGTCTGCTGTAAATCTTAGAGATGTTCCTTTGTATGTGATTTCCTTCTTTGATCTTGCTGCTTTCAGTATTCTATCTCTATCTATAGTTTTTGTCATTTTTATTAAGATGTGTCTTGGAGTATTTTTGTTGGGGTTTCTTTTAGCTGGTATCCTACGGGCCTCCTGGATCTTGAGGCAAGCGTTCTTTAGTTCTGGGAACTTCTCAGCAATTATGGCTTTGACAGTTTCTTCTTCATCAGGGTTTTCTTCTTGCTCTTCTGGGACCCCAATGATCCATATGTTGTTTCTTCTGGCTTCATCCCGATTATCTTTTGTTGTCTGTTCGGTAATTGTGAGTCTTTTTTCTATCTTCTGGTGTTGTGTAGCGAATCTTTGGAACTCATCTTCGAGATCACTAATTCTTTCTTCAGTAGCTATTATTCTGCTATGCTGGCTTTCCACTGTGTTTTCATTTCATTTACCTCATTTTTAATAATTGTCATTTCCATTTGCATTTTCCTCACTTCTTCTATCATGTCCTCTTGTATTTTATTGAGTTTGCATTCCATTGCTTCTTTGAATTCCTTATGAATCCTTAACATTTCTTTCCGAAATTCCTTATCAGAGAGGTTATACAACTCATTGGTATTGCTTGGCTCATCTGGACTAGTGACTTCACTCACGGAGCTTGATGGAATTTTGCGTTGCTTTACCATTATGACTATTGTAGGTTGCAAATATGGGGTCTTGTGGGACTAGATAGTACAGTTAGTAGGTGTCTTGTCTGTTTGCAGAGTTTGGGTGGGTAGCAAGGATGTAGGAACCAAGGTTCACTGGTACCTCATGCAAGATAGGTAGTAAGAGGGTTGCGCGGATGCGCTAGTGTCCGCACGGTTTTGAGTTGTGGGATGTTCCCAGAAGCGCAGGGCCAATAGGTGTCAGCGGTGAAACCAAGGCAGTTTGCCTTGGTTCCCGTTGATGGAGTTTCCGCTCTTCCCTGGGGCAACTTGGGTCCGGAGATGAGGGTCACACACACAGGGTCACACACACACACACACACCTGTGGGGGAGATTGCCGCTGGTCCCGGAAGCGCCAGGTGTGATATTTTAAACATAGCTCTTTCGATTCCTCTTTGGGAGACCTGAATAGTGTTCTCATCCAGCTTTTGTAGGGCCTAGGTCTATGAGACGTATGTTAATGTAGGGAGAACAGTGAAGTCAAAGAGGTGTGTCTGGAGCTGGAGGTTCTTTATCCTTTTAGTTATTTCTTCAATGCTCTTGAAGGCGTTCCACAGTGCTCTCTTCCTCCTGTGCAGCTCAGGTGCTAGATCATTGGTCATGTTGAGTTCTTGACCTAGGTACACATAACTACTGCATTCAGAGATATTTGTTCCATTGAGAGTGAATGGAGCATCTGCAACTAGTTCATTTTTTATGAACATTGTTTTGTTGAAACTCAGCTGTAGACCTAACTTTCCACATTCTCGGTCGAAGTCAGCCAGCATTTGTGCCACTTGGCTAATGTTTGGTGTTATTAGAATGATGTCATCAGTGAAGCAGAGGTGGTGTAGTTGCCAACTGTCTATCTTCACTCTCATTCCTTCCCATTCTAATTGTTGCATGATGTTCTTGAGGGTGGCGCTGAAGAGTTTTGGTGAAATGGTATCACCCTGCTGAACTCCTCTTTTTGACACCAATGATCACTTCCTTGTAGAATGGTGAGATCCTGGTGTTGAATCCGTAATGCAGCTCAGGAAGGATCTTGATGTATTGGGTTTGAATGCCCTGTTTGGCTAGGTCTTCGCAACCGCTTCAGTCTCAATAGAATCAATGGCTTTCTTTAAATCAATGAATGTTAGACAGAGCAACATCTTCAACTCCCTACAAACTTCAATGAGCTAGGTTACCGTGTGAATACAGTTGATTGTGCT
Source organism: Cryptotis parvus (assembly GCA_021461705.1). Lineage (NCBI taxonomy): Eukaryota > Metazoa > Chordata > Mammalia > Eulipotyphla > Soricidae > Cryptotis > Cryptotis parvus. The sequence continues at coordinate 73,027 of JAJIBD010027578.1, read as the reverse complement.
GAATCCTTTTTGGAATCCAGTTTGCTCACATGGTTGTCCTTCATAATGTTCTGCCAATCCTGTTCAGGATGACTCGAGTGAACAGCTTGTAACTGGCAGACAACAGGCAGATTGGACTATTGTTGCCAATGTCATGGATGTCTCCCTTCTTGAACAATAGAACTGTCCTGCTGGTTTTCCATTGAGAGGGAACCTGGTATTCAAATAGTGTGTGAAGAGCTAAGTCAGTGTATTGATGAGTACTAATGGCAGATTCTTCAGGTGTTCGGGTCTGAGCGCCGGGTGCTGTTCACTTCTTTATTGATAAAATGGCATGTTGGATTTCAGAAGGAAGAACGATTGGAATGACATATCCATCCTGCAGAATTTGGTATGTGGATGTGGCTATCAAAGAGATCCGAGTAAAAGTCATGGATAATTTTCTCCATTGCCTTTCTGGAAGATGTGTAGATTCATCAGGATGTCAGAGGGCAGTCATCTTGGTCTTATAGTTGGCGAAGAACAGACAGGCATTGCAAATACTTTTCCAGGCTTCCGCTGCATCGGCCAGTATTGCTGCTCTTTTCTGTTTGAGGTCTTCCTTTATTGCTTCTCTGCACTGCTTTGCGAGTGGAAATACTTACCAAGAGTATTTACCAAGAGTATTTATGACCAAGAATATTTACCAAGAATATTTACTAAGAATATTACCAAGAATATTTACCAAGAAATATTTACCAAGAGTATTCCACCCTCCCTCTCAGAGAGCCCTGCAAGATACCCTGAGTATTCTGCCCGCATGGTGTTCGTTGCATATTTGATATGCCAAAACCAGTAAAAACCATCTGATAAGGGGTTAATATCCAGGATATGTCAAGTGCTAATAGATCTTTACAAGAAGAAAATAGCCAGCCCCATCAAAAAATGAGGAAAAGAAATGAACAGAAACTTTAACAAAGAAGAAATCTGAATGTCCAAAAGACATATTAAAAACTGCTCATCATCACTAATCATCAGGGAGATGCAAAATCAAAACAACAATGAGATATCATCTCATACCACAGAAACTGACATGTATCCAAAAGAGTAAGAACAAGTGCTGGCATGGGTGTGGGGACTCTCATCCATCGTTGGTGGGAATGTCAACTGGCACAGCTTTTTTTGGAAAACAATATGGACATTCCTCCAAAAACTAAAAATTGAACTTCCATTTGACCCATCCATACCACTCCTGGGAATATGCCCTGGGAGGCCAAAAAAACACAGAGAAGAAACACCATCTACACTACTATGTTCATAGCAGCACTATTCACAATAGCCAGAATCTGGAAACAACCTGAGTGCCTGAGAACAGACGACTGGATAAAGAAATGGTGGTACAATATCCAAGGCCAGGCAAAACATGGATTTGGTGGTCTTGCCAATAGGTAGAATCAATCATAAGTTTGTGGGAGTTAGGTAAGACAGAGAAGGGAACAGTGTGCTAATAATTGTCAAAAGTGCTAATACCAACCTAGAACTGGGCATTGAATATAGGCAAAGGGATATACATGATAACCTCTAAATGTATGTGCAAGCCACAAACCTCTAAATTGTGCAAGCCACAATGTGTAAGAGAAGGAAGAGAGAATTTCCTTAAAGAAGAAATTCAAATGGCCAAAAGGCACATGAAAAAATGCCCAAATCACTAATCATCAGGGAGATCCAAATCTAAAAAACAATGAGATATCATCTTGATGGTAGGCAGGCAAGGGGGGGGGCTTCCCCCTCTCCTCCCCACATGGCAGTGAACTTTTGCCCAAAGGCTGTCCAGAGTCACTTTTTTTTGTACCAGGAACCAAGACTTGATAAGACCTTCATCAACAATAGACTCTGAGGAGGCTGGATCCACCTTTTCAGCCCAACCCTTAATCCCACCAACCTTCAGTGATCCAACTAGCAGAAGATTCCAGAACATTCCAGCCCAAGAGGATAAAAGCCCAGTTGGAAATCAGTTGGTGCTCTCGGCCTTTGGAGCAGCCCGCATTCTCCCTTGAGCATGTTACTCTCACTTTCCCTTCTTCCCTATCCTAAAAACTCCATAATTAAATCTGTTTTACTTCACTGTCCGTCTACTCCTAAAAATTCTTTTTCTGTGAAGAAGATAAGAACTCTGAGAAAACCCTGGGTCATACCTTGTATTGACTTTCCTGCAAAGAGCAATTCCTCTCTCCAGCCATCTCTCCAGCAACTCCCCCAAGAAATTTCGGTTGGTGGGGATCAACTCCCAAGCCAGAAATCAAGCAGGCATCAGGTGTGGCTTGACAGCTACTTCATGGGGCTGGTGGGGCTCAGGCCCACATCATGTAGGGGCTCATTGCAGACTTTATCAGTCCTTAGCCCGCCCAGCGGATCCCAGGCAGCAGAGGCAACTGGGGAGAAAGTGACCATCTCTCTCCTTCCTGCCTCCCATAAGCCACCTGTGAGGCTCACTTACATCAATCTCACACCACAGAGACTGGCACATTTTCCAAAAAAAATCATCAACAACCAAGAACAACCAGTGCCATGGATTCAGGAGAAAGGGATTCTCATTTATTCTTTGGAGGAATGGTCCAACCTTTTGGAAACTGGTCCAACCTTTTGGAATACAATATGGGAATTCTTCAAAAAACTAGACATGTGCTTCCATATGACCCAGCGATACCACTTCTGGGAACATACCTTGGGGTGGAGGGGACAAAACACACAGCAGAATCACCATTTACACTCTTATGTTCATTGCAGTATTACTCATAATAACCAAAATCTGAAAATAATCTGAGTTCCCAAGAACAGACAACTGGGCAATAAAGCCATGGTACATCTATCCCATGGAATACTATGCAGCCACCAGAAAAATAGAAGTCAAGAAATTTGCCTATAAATGGATAAATAGAATATCACACTGAGTGAATTAAATAAGTCAGAAGGAGAGGGTTAGATATAGAATCACTGCAGCCATTTGTGGGATATGAAAAGCGTAGTAAGAGACTAATGCCCTAGGGCAGTAGAAAGAAGGACTAGGAGGACTGGTCCCCTGTCATAAGCCAGTCACAAGTGTGAGAAAGAGGGCAGTTAAGACAGAAGGACTAATGTGACGTCAATAGTTGGAAATGGTAACTCTGGACAAGAACTGAGTGCTAAAGGTAGGTAAAGGGACATACAAGCATACTAACCTCTTAGTACCTGTTTTGCAAACCATAATGCCAGAAGGACAGAGAGACAGAGACATAAAAAGAGAGACAGAGAGAGAGAGAAGAAATGTGTGTGTGTGTGTGTGTGTGTGTGTGTTGGGGAGAGTGTTGACAGGAGGGAAACTGGGGACATTGGTGATGGGAAATGAGTGAAGGGATGGGTTTTGAAACACTGACTGAAACCCAATCTCATGGTGATTCAATTTTAAAAGAGAAAGGAGAAAGAAAGAAAGAGAAAAGAGAGAGAGAGAGAATAAGAGAAAGAAAATGTAACTTTTTCAGGCAATGCAACTTTCTTACTTGGGCTGCTGTGTTTAAATGAGCCATTAGCGATTCAATGGCACACTCCAGACCCTGTCAGGATGCCATGATGTTCCCCAACTAGTGAGAAATTTAGGGCATTAGAATCTCTAGTTAAAGAACAGCTACAGCAAGGGCACAGTGAAACCTCATTTTCAGAATGCAATTCCCCTGTTTTTACTATTCAAAAGTAATCAGGGAGATAGGGTTTGTTAATTGACTTATGAATTAACACCACTATGACACCTATGGGGACTCTTCAGCAGAAAATTCCCCCATCCAGCTATTCCTAATGATTGACCTCTCATAGTCAATGATTCAAAAGTTTGTTTTTATACTCTACCTATTCACCCCCACAGTCGTTAATGCTTTGCTTTCATTGTTTGCTCCCCCAACAACTGCTCCCTAATGAATCATTATGGGTGGACTATGCCGCCCTAGAGAGTGACTAGCTACCTGACCAGGTGCCAGTGCTTTATCTGGTCTTGCATCCCATTCGCCAGGACTTTCCTGGAAGCCTATATTCTATATTATGAGAATTGGATATTGCCAGCTGTGTCCTCCAAAGGCTTTGAGAGAGAGAGAAGAGAGAGAGAGTTTGCCTGCAGCCAGATTACAATTGGTGTTTTTTTAAAATATATGTTATCATACCACCATGAGAGTCACAATTACAAAAATGTTCATGTTTGGGTTTCGGCCATACAGTGTTCCAGCACCCAGCCCTCCACCAGTGCCCATTTCCCACCACCAATGTCCCCGATTCCCTCCCCCTCCCCAAATCTGCCTCTATGGCAGGTTCTTTATCTCTTTTCTATCTTTCTCTCTCTCTCTTTTCCTTCTCTTATTATGGATTGTAATACATATACTTAGAGGCTATCATGTGTATCTTTTTGCCTGTATTTAATGCTAAGTTCTATGTGGTAATAGCACTTTCGACACAATTGGTGCTAGAGAAAGATCCAATTCTATCTCCTTATGAGTGTTTAGGACATGTATCGGAGCAAATTACAGTGCACCCTCAAAAGATCGTCTTCCATGGGAATAATTGAACAACTTGAATGAACTGTCATATGTTGCTGCACCAGTGATACAGACTGGGCACATCCCGCTTTGGGGTTCCCCCACCTCCTCTTTACAAATCCTCTTTAACATATTAGGAGGCCCAGATCTTGACAGCTCTTCCCCTGGGGCTCTTTGGTACTTAGGAATTCTTTCACAATCACGATCACGATCTTCCCGTTGATCATCTATTTGCTAGAGCGGGCACCAGTAACATCTCCATATGTTCTGTCTCATGCCAGTAGAGCCAGGGGCATCGGCTTGCTACAGGAACATAAAGAGCCTCAAACCATTATATTAGGTCACGGGAATGACCTAATATAATTGTTACTGGAATTTGGCATATCATATACAACACGAGAAGCTTGCCAGGCTTGTTCAGCGGGAGGCAAACTCTTTTAAACACCTCCAAATAAAGCATTTATTGATGAACCGCGCGGCCGCAAGCGGCTGCGCGCGAGCCGGGCTGTGATGGGCTGGTCTGCTGGGTGGAGTTCTGACCAGAGGGAAGTCCAAAAGTGGAAAGTGGCGGCTACCGTGGAGTGAGGGAGGGGGTGGTCTGGCTTGTTGTGAGGCTCTGCCGAGGTGGTGGGCCAGGGCTAGAACCCGCCATGCCTCCGGACTGCCTCATGAACGGCTGTGCACAGGGAGAGCAAGGAACAGCTCTGCCCCATGTCTGAGAGTCTCTGGAATTCTTTACAAAGATGTAGAATTCTTAGAATTCTTAGAAAGATGTAGAATACTTAGAATTCTTTACAAAGATGTAATCCCCAGGAACAACTTTTGTTGTTGGTATTTGCAACCCCTTGTTCTCTTAGGCCGCTCTGGCACAATTTTTTTTGACTTTGGAGTAGATATATCTTCATTAAAAAAAAAAGTCCCATAGTTAATTTACTTGCTGAGACCATTGCCTCTTTATTAAAGGGCTGTGGGCGCCCATTGTATTGTCCGCCCTCTGCCGGTGAAAGAAATCCAAGTCTTACTTCCTCTTGGCATGGTTCTCCAAAAACGCTCTTGCTCATTATGCCGGGAAGCTTTCTACCCATCATCCAGCTATTAAATTATGGGATTTCTTTAAAATAACACCCTTTGTTGTACTGTCTGTTATTTGAATTTCCCCCCATTCGGAATGCCCCTATTCACTATATCGGCTGGTCCTCTTGGGGGGAATTGGTGATTAGACTGCCCTGAATCCATCGCCCCTGTTCACCTCCGTTTATACTTCTGCCCAGCAGGGGGAGCTCGCCACCCTGATATTGTCTCTAACATTTCTGGACCTTGCAATGTTGTTTCCGATTCCGTTTATATTGTAGAATTGTTTCCAGGAATTGATAACCTCATCTTTTAATGTTCACAACATGTAGTACAATATTTAGTATCTCAGTTACAATCACTATTGCAATCACATACTTCTGTTTTTATCACTCATATGAGATTACATTCAAACCTTCTCTATCCAGTGAGCGGGAGGGTATGTTGGCACCAACTTCTTGACTGCTCCTATTTTTCCTTTCCCTTCAGAGGATCATCAAGCTCTTCACACGAATACTGGCGCCCTCCTGTACAATATCGTATGCCATTCCGCAGGCTAGACAGATCATTTGTAGGTATCCTGTTTATGCTCCTTTACACTGCACCCCACGCACAATGGGAGCAAACCCTCCAGAACAGCAGATGGTGGCAAATAACTACCACACACACCTTAACCTTCCCTAAGAACCCGTTCCATCATGTTGTTACTGATACCTGTTCTCATTTTATAGGGCTATTCCCATGGGCTTTGAAAAGGCCAAAGCAGTTTGTTCTTTTTTACAGTGATTTGCCATTATGGGCATTCCTTCTACTATTAAAACAGTATGTACTAAGAAAACTTTCCTTGATTTTTGCCAAGAATGGCCAATTAAACATATTACTGGTATCCCTTATAACCTGCAAGGTCATGGCATGTGGAAAAGAGCGCACAGGACCTTGAAACCCAGCTACTAAAACTTAAAAAGAGAGAATGCCATCCAAGATCTTTTTTACCCCAAATTTTGTTTCAATTTAATTTTTAATCTGCCATCAGGAGAACCTTAACAGCAGGAGAGTGTGACTTTAGATCTGAACCAACTCCAAAGGATTATATTGACTTGCCTGTCTGGGTGAAACTGGATAATGAATGAGTGACCGGCAAACCTCTACTTCACGGGAAAGGACATATTCTATGTCTCCATAGATGCTGTCTCTCCCAAGAAAACCAGTGGTTGGATATCCACTTTGCTTGGATAAACCCCAAATTCTGTAAGTAGCAACTCAACCAACCCAACCTCCTGACTATCCTGGAAAAAATGCATCTCCCTTCTCCAGTCTGGAATCAATGTCAAAGGGACCAGAGAGAACATTCTACCAGGAATGACATAGAGTGAAATTATCATGGTCAGAGCAGCCAGTAACCAATTTCCCATGGGGCTCTTTCTGGAGAAAATTCAAGCCTTGACCCTGATGAGAAAGCACCCCCTGAGGCAGACCACCGCCCCCATCACACACAGGGATCCTCACCTGGAGGCAGGTGAAACTCTCACAAACAAAGGAGAAGCTGTTTCTAAAGCAACCTACACCCCTTTTTACTCCTTATGAAAATCTTTTTTGTGGCTGTGCTTGCAATTATACCTTGCATCCCTGCAGTAGGTGTTGCACAACATGTCTGTTGGATTTATAGCCTCACCGACCCTTTCACCGGTTGTTGACTGGACCATGCAGGGTCCTCAAATTTGTCCTACTGACCCTATTCATTTACCCCTACATGGGATTTCACATCACCCCAGTTTCCTGATGAGGAAAGCACCTTTTAACACCACCCTAGGATTTTTTACTTTCTTTTTAGCCCTGTCTGCGTAGGTCAGCCTCCTTGCCTGAGACTACTTGATCTAAAAATGGCTGCATAGACATCCCCGATCTAGACCCTCTTTCACCCAATATGCTGCCTATGCACCCATATGCATTCTATCAACACTTCTCAGTCTAGCCTTATAGACATAGGTTGTCCTGATGTTCCTGTCTGGGATGTCATTCCAGGAAACATTGGAACTAGTCCCCTTCATTGGAAGGAGTGTCCATTCCCCTAGGGGAAGTTTCTACCCAGTACAGATTTTGACATGATTGATTGGGAGCCTCATGGGAAATTGGTTACCGGCTGCTCTGACAATGATAATTTCACTCTATGTCATTCCTGGTAGAATGTCTTTTGGGATTGCACCTCTAAGGATTATGCCTATTATAGGGGATGAGAAGTTAGTATAGATTGCTGGCTTCACGGTAACCTACAGCCCTAGGTTGAAACATGCAAAACTGACACCTATAGTATCTATAAGGCATACAGCTGACACCTATAGCATCTATATGGCATACAGCTGACACCTATTGGGTCTATATGACATACAGCTGGCACCTATAGCATCTATATGCCATACGGTTGTCACCTATAGCATCTATATGGCATACAGATGGCACCTATAGTATCCATATGGCATACAGCTGGCATCTATAGCACTCATATAACATACCTGTATGCTCTAGCACCTATACGGTATAGAGCTGACATCTGTAGCACCTATACGATATAGAGCTGACACCTATAGCACCTATATGGTGTCTGGCTGACGTCTATAGCACATATGTGGCACACAACTGACACCTATAGCACCTATGCAGCTTACAGCTGACACCTATAGCACCTATATAGCATACGGCTGATATCTATAGTATCTCCAAGGCATACAGCTCTGGCTTTGCGTTAGATCATAGAAACTGTCCCACGCTGTCCCACATGACCGTAGATATGACCTCTCTCTTCCCTCTTACCACAGCCCTCTTGTCCTACATGTTTTGAACATACTGCATTACTTGTGTCCCTATATACCATTGTTTGCCCTGAATAAACTTTGTTAATTGTTCACCAGTTGTTGTGGGTGTCTATTTATTCCCAGTTAGTAGACCGCATACACATCAATAAACTATGAGCCATAGGCTTTGAAGTAATTGCCTCTGTGCTCCCAGCATTACCCTGTAGCCACTGGACAGCTATATTTTCCCACCATAGGGGCCTGAGCCTTGGCATCCAAAGTTTCCTCCCTTCATGGCCCAAAATTTGAAGACTGATAGTTGCCAAAATCATTGTAACTTCTACCACCCCCAAAATGTCTTCCATCACCACTACCAAAACTGTGCCTGCCTCCTTGGTTGTTATAGATAGCATAGCTGCCACTCTAATAACAGCTTTGGCCCTGGTCTCCATAACCCTGTCTACTGCTTCCATAGTTTCTGGTTCTCCATAGTAACCAGAGTGCCTCCTCCATAAGCACCACCATTGCCAAATCCATTATAACTCTCCCCACTGCCACCATATCCACCACAACATTGGCTGCCACCAAAACCACCTGGCCCACTGACATTTCCTCCACAACCAAAACTGTCATTAGCACCAAAATCACCTCCATGACCACTACCAGTTTCCAGAGCTACTTTGCATTCTGTGGCTGGAGGAAGCTGAGATAGGGTTTTCCTTACTGCATGATTGTGGCCATTCATAGTTGGTATTTCTTGTCCACAGAATCATGGTCATCAAATATCACAAAAAGCAAAGCTTCTCTTCTTGCCACTACCTCAGTCAGTCAGAATATCAATCACCTCAAATTTCCCACACTGTTCAAAAATTATCTCTTAGGTGATGGTCTTCTGTGTCTTCTTTAATGCCACTGACAAATATCTTGTTCACAGTCATGAAGGTAGCAGGCCTTTGAGAATCTCCTTTTGATACAGACCTCTTTGGTTTCCCAGCTTTTCCGTCCACCTTGAGTGGCTTGACTGCAGCCATATCCTATAATGTGGCATATATGACAAACCTCAGGAGTGTTTGGTAAAGGGGTCTTCTCACTACCCCACAGCCTGTGAGTCAACCCCACTATCCAAACTGTCTTCTCGGACCTTATGGTTCTTTTCATAGCTCAACTCTCCAATGAAGAGCTGCCATAGCTGTTTGGGCTCTTTGAGGCTCTGACTTCGACATGAGGGCTGTAACTTTGTGGAAGCTTTATATACCCTGTAATATCTTTTGTCTGATGTATTGTGTGCAATTTATCTTGTCTCATCCAGCAGGGTATCTTTTCATTTTAGCTCAAGTTTATTTTTCCATGCAAAAGTTTTTGAATTTCATGAGACCCCATTTGTTTCTTTTATCTTTGGCAATAGAATCCTCTCATTGAAGATACCTTTGAGGTATAGATCTACTGTTTTATCTATGTCTTCCTCAGTGTATTTTATGGTTCCTGGTCTAATCTTGAGGTCCTTTGATATACTTAGAAATAACTGTGTATAGAATGAGATATGATTCCAGTTTCTTTTTTTAAAGTTTTGCATGAGGATATTCAAGGAAATGAAATTACATGTAATGAACGTGAGTTCTCATCGCTTTGTTTCATGTCAGCGGGATGTTTTTTTCATTGACATTCAATGAAGGACAATGAAAGAAACATTATTCAAGGACCTGCTGACTTAAATGACAGTAATGGGAAAATTCAGTTCTGTTCCAGTTGCTAGACTTCCCTAGAAAGGGGATACACCAGTCAGAGTGCAACCAGCTTTCTTGACCTGAAGATCCCAGCATCTGAGATCCAGCCAATGTCTCTGTAGCCTGCAGTAATGTGTTCATCCTCACCTGAATGAATTTATCCTTCCAAAACCTACTCTGGTTTGAATTTTTTTTATTTCGCCATCCAGATGGAATGCAGATCAAGGTGACTTCCAGAAAATAAGTGCATGAACACAAAAGGGCTGGAGAACCCATGTCACCTGCCATTTCTTTTTTAAGAGGAGACATTTTAAGGAACAAGCAAGATGTTCAGTTTTATTTAGAATTAGGATGTTAGCTAAATAGCAAACAGAATTAATGAGGAAGGTTTCATTTTATAATTTTGAAATTAGATGTCAAAAGTTGTAAGAAAGAAAGCTAATATGTGTGTATGTGTGTATATATATGTATATATGTATATATATATATCATTTCTCACTTGTCTTCCCATTGTTCATCAATTTGCTCGAGTGGGCACCAGTAATGTCTCCATTCGTTGAGAATGAGATCCATTATTGTTACTGTTTTTGGCATATCGAATACACCACAGGTAGCTTGCCAGGCTCTGCCGTGGCTCTGGGTTCATCTCAAGGAGCCCAGCCTTTTTCTATGTCAGACCATCAATTATGATTGATGGTCTGACATACACACACACACACACACACACTATATACACACACACAGATAAAGAATTAGATCTACAGGAATAGTACAAGAGATAAGGCATCTCTCTTGTATTGGCTCAATCCTCAGGGCCGAATATTGTCCTCAGCAATGCCCAGAGTAACCCCCTGAGCAAAGAATCAGAATTAAATCCTGAATATCTCTGGGTGTGGCTCTCAAAGCCAGCTAGCAAAAAGGGGTTAATAACAAAAAGATCAGGATTAATCAGCTAGATGAAGAATTGACTTTAAGAAATGCTAAAGAGACATGGGAGCTGGAGATTCCCTTACTGCTTTACTGCAGTGGGAGAATTTCATGAGCAGCACTAAAATGTGAAAACCAGGAAAAGGTCAACAAGAGTCCTACTATCTCAAAGAAACATTATATTAGGCTTATGGATTCCCTTTCTTATGTTTTTCCTATGCTTATGCTTTTAAAGTTTAATTATAATTTTAAAATTGTAAGAATAATAAAGTGAGTTGTAGAAACTAAAAACTGCATATGTCTCCCAGGCCAGCCTCTCAAGGTGCAAAAATGGAGTAGTACAAAGCATAGCCTTAAAAGCTAGTAGTTTTCTGTAGCTATTAAAGCTAGTAGTTATTAAAAATAACTTTTCCACAGGACTATGATCATAGTTCACATGCTATTTCATTGCTTAAAATTATACAAACCTTTTCTACTACTTTTATCTCCCTGGGTTAATAACAAAGTCGTTTTTATTTAGGTTTTAGTTAAGTTCCATCTAACATATAAAGGAAATATTCTTTTCAAAGTCATTTAAAAAAGAAGATGAAAGCTAGCAAGTTCATGAAAAGGGGTTCAATATCAACAGTCACTAGGAAAGGAAAATCCAAATTAAAATGATATACTACTTCATAACTACAAGGTCTCTCAAAATAAAAGTGTTTTATCTTAGAATAACAAAACGATGGTGAGGAACCTTCATGCAATGTTGAAAATAGTTTGGCAATATCTTTTTAAAACTTAGGGCTGGACAATCCCATTAAAATTAGGAAGAAGAAATAAACAGAAACTTTGACAATGAAGAAATTTGAATGGCCTAAAGGTATATGAAAATATGCTCATCATCACTAATCATCAACGAGATGCAAATCAAAACAGCAATGAGGTATCATCTCACACCACATTCAAAAGAGCAAGAACAACTGGTGCTGGTGTGAATGCATGGAGAAAGAAACTCTCATCCATTGTGATGGGAATATCGACCGGTACAGCCTTTTTGGAAAACAACACGGACATCCAAAAAACTAGAAATAGAATGGTGCTGGGAAAACTGGGCAGCTACGTGTAAAAAATGAACTTAGACCTCCTTCTAATGCCATGCACAAAAGTCAGATCAAAATGGATTATAGATCTCAACATCAGACATGAATGTATAAAGTACATTGAAGAAAACATAGGAGAAACGCTCTACGACATCAAAACTAAAAGTATCTTTAAAGACGACACACCACTAACCAAGCAAATGGAAGCAAAGATAAACAAATGGGATTATATAAAATTGAAAAGCTTCTGCACCTCAAAAGAAACAGTGACCAAGATACAAAGACAATCCACAGAGTGGGAAAGGATATTCACCCAATACCCATCTGTCAAGGGGTTAATATCCAGGATATATCAGGCACTGGTAGCCCTTCACAAGAAAAAAACAGCCAACCCCATCAAAAAATGGGGAGAAGAAATGAACAGAAGCTTCCAAAAAGAAGAAATTCGAATGGCCAAAAGGCATATGAAAAAGTGCTCTTCATCTTTAATCATCAGGGAGATGCAAATCAAAACAACAATGAGGTACCATCTCACACCACAGAGACTGGCACACATCCAAAACAGCAAGAACAACCGGTGCTGGCGTGGATGTGGGGAAAAGGGACTCTGATCCACTGTTGGTGGGAGTGCCGACTGGTCCAGCCCTTTTTGGAAAACAATATGAGCATTCCTCCGAAAACTAGATATTGAGCTCCCATTTGATCCAGCAATAGTACTCCTGGGAATATACCCGAGAGACCAAAAAACACATAGCAGAAACACTCTCTGTACTTCTTTATTCATCTCTGCGCTATTCACTATAGCTAGAATCTGGAAACAACCTAAATGCCCAAGAACAGAGGACTGGCTAAAGAAACTGTGGTTCATCTACACTATGGAATACTATGCAGCTGTCAGAAAAGATGAAATTATGAAATTTACCTGCAAATGGATGGACATGGAGACTATCATGCTGAGTGAAATTAGTCAGAAGGAAAAGGACAGATATAGAATGACTGCATTCATTAATAGGATATAAATAGATACCAGTGTTTTACTAAATGTGTGAAATGGTAATGGCAGATTAAAACTCACCATTGAATATACACAAAGAGGCTTAAGTGATAAATTATAAATATCTGCAGGGATAGCCACAATGTGTAAAACAAGAGGGAGAGAGATGCAGAGACAGAGAGACAGAGAGAGACAGAGAGAGAAAGAGAGGAAACAGGGCTACCTGCTGTTGAGGCAGCCTGGGGGGTGAGTGGGAGGGGTAGGGTACATTGGTGGTGGAAATGGGGCACTGGTAGAGGGATGGGTGCTGGAATATTGTATTACCAAGAACCAATTGTGAACACCTTTGTAATTGTATGTCTCATGGTGGTATAATAAAAAATGTAAAAAAAAACTAGAAATAGAGCTCCTATTTGACCCAGCCATACCACTCCTGGGACTATGCCTGGGAGGACAGAAACACTAGGAGAAACATCATTTACACAACTATGTTCATAGCAGCACTATTTACAATAGCCAGATTCTGGAAACGACCAGAGTGCCTGAGAACAGACAACTGGATAAAGAAACTTTGGTACATCTACACAATGTAATACTAACCAGCTGTTAGGAAAACGAAGTTATGAAATTTTCCTATAAATGGATAGACATGTGTCAGGGCGCCACTGGGTTCCCCAATGATATCAGGGAATGAGTTCCCTTCTACCTCTAATATTTTATTATGCCACCGTGAGATATACAATTACAAAGATGTTCATAAGATGTTCATATTTGTGGGGAGGGGGGGGGGAGGGAACCGGGGGCGTTGGTGGTGGGAGATGGGCACCGGTTGCGGGATGGGTACTGGAACACTGTATGACCAAAACCCAAATGTGAACTTTTTAATTGTATATCTTTGTAATTGTAAAAATAAAAAATTAAAAAAAAATAAAATAAAGTGTGGCTGTTAGATTAAAAAAAAAAGATGTTCATATTTGGGTTTTGGCCATACAGTGTTCCAGCACCCATCCCTCCACCAGTGCCCATTTCCCACCACCAATGACCCCAATTCCCTCCCCCACCCCTAGTCTGCCTCTATGGCAAGTTCTTTATTTCTTTCTCTTTCTCTCTCCCTCTTTCTCTTTTCCTTCCCTTCCACATTGTGGATTATAATACATACATTAAGAGGTTGTCATGTGTATCTTTTTGCCTGTATTTAATGCTGAGTTCTAGGTTGGTATTAGCACTTTCAACAATTGTTAGCACACTGTTCCATTCTCTGTCTTACCTAGCCTCTGACTCCCACACATTTGAGATAATTTCCAACTCTGACAAGACCTCCTGATCCATGTTTCACCTGACCTTGGATATTGGTATCATAATATGTACATATGTAAATATATATGTCATGCAAATGAATGTAGTAATTCTGTATCTGTCTCTCCTTCTGGCTAATTTCACTCAACATGATCCTCTCCGTGTCCATCCATTTATAGGCAAATTTCATAATTTCATTTTTTCTAACAGCTGCATAGTATTCCATTGTATAGATGTGCCAAAGTTTCTTTATCCAGTCATCTATTCTCGGGCACTCTGGTTGTTTCCAGATTCTGGCTATTGTGAATAGTGCTGCTATGAACATAAATGTGGGGATGGTGTTTCTGCTGCGTATTTTTAGCTTCCCAGGGTATATTGCCAGGAGTGGTATGGCTGGGTCAAATGGGAGCTCAATTTCTAGTCTTTGGAGGAATGTCCATACAGTTTTCCAAAAAGGCTGTGCTATTCGACATTCCCACCAACAATGGATGAGAGTTCCCTTTTCCATGCACCCATGCCAGCATTTATTGTTCTTGTTCTTTTGGATATGTGCCAGTCTCTGTGGTGTAAGATGATATCTCATTGTTGTTTTGATTTGCATCTCTCTGATGACTAATGATGGTGTGCTTTTTTTTCATATGTCTTTTGGCCATATGAACTTCCTCCTTGTCAAAGTTTCAGTTCATTTCTTTTCCCCATGTTTTGATGGGGTTGGCTGTTTTCTTCTTGTAAAGTTTTATCAGTGCCTGATATATCCTGAATATTAACCCCTTATGAGATGGATATTGGTTGAATATTCTTTCCCATTCTGTAGACTGTTTTTGTATCTTGGTCATTGTTTCTTTTGAGGCCAGCACAGTTTTAACCCGGGAGGGAAAGTGGGTTCTAGCCCTGGCCCACCGTTCCAGCAGAGCCTCACAAGAAGCCAGAGGAACCCCCACACCATGTGGGCCACCATTTTCCACATCCAGACTCCCCAGAGAGTCAGAGCTCCACCCAGCAGAAGAGCTGATCACAGGCCTGGCTCTCATGGCCACAAAGCGGTCACACGTTTCATCAATAAATGCAGGAGATGAGAGGTGACTACAAGAGTATCCCACCCACATGGCAGAGCCTGGCAAGCTACCCCTGTCATATTGATATGCCAAGTACTAGTAACAATTATAGGCTTCATTCCCATGACCTGATGGATTAGTTTGAGGCTCTTTATGTTCTGAAGCGAACTAATGCCCTTGGGCTACACTAGCATGTGAAGGACGTATGGAGATGTTACTGGTGCCCACTCAAGCAAATTGATGAACAACGGGAAGACAAGTGAAGTGAAGTGATACTCTCACAGGTTCTGGTATATGTTCCAGTAACAGGAAAACCCCAGAGTTTAGGTTTCTTACTGGCCCCAGTCAAGTGTAGGTTTAGAATCCTAGGCCAAGATGGCCACTACCATGTTCTAAGGCCTAATAGGGAAGAGAATGGAGAGGTAGAGAGGAGAGGCAGAGAGCAAAGAGAAGCCAAAATGGCCAAAAGCCCTTTCTCCTCTCTCCTAGCTTATTTTATAGATAGAATCCCACAAACACCTTCCAGCGGAGCCCATCGTGGACTGGGCTATCTAGAAATAAAGCCAGGTAAATGACTCTATTTACAGATCTTCAGGTGGCCCTATGGCTTAAGTTTCACAAATGCCAAAGCTGGCTCCCTGAGATAAAAATCTCCCTAGCAGAGTGGGGAGGGGCTGCATCTCTGAACCAGAAAGCAGTTCAGAATGTAATTTGTAGGAAATGGCATTAATACTTCTTACTATAAATATATAACCAGCTGATTTCAGACTCTAGATCCCACTAAGGTTCAAAATCTGTCAGAATAATTCACTTTTGCATTACCTTTAGAATCAGAGATAAGTCAGTTTGCCCGGAGGTGCACTGGCATGTCTCTTTGAACTAGGATAACTGATAGCATTATGGTTGGTCCAATGTGCCAGGTGCTCTTGGAATATCTAAATCTCTGTCCCTCTTGGGGACCCATGAGAGCAGGAAGAGTATTGAACTGGGGTAAGCAAGATTCATAATATTCATGATAAAATATTTATGCCGTATAAAATTATGAAATCAATCCAATTTTGCCCTAGCACCCATTGTGTCTGCTCCAGAGATTCCCTAAAGGCAAGAAGTAGTTATTCACATAAATTAAGTGTAGCAGGAGCCTAAGGCTCAGTAGGGTGTGTCACCCAACAGACATGGAGAGATGGAGAGGATCACGCTAAATGAAACTAGCCAGAATGTAAAGGACAGATATAGAATGACTGCATGACTGCATTTATTTGCGGGATATAATATGTATGTATATATATATATATATATATATATATATATATATATATGATACTAATATCCAAGGTTAGGCAAGACATTAATCAGGAGGTCTTGTCAATAGGAATCCACCACAAGTGTTTGGGAGTCAGAGGGTAGGTAAGACAGAGATGAGAACAGTGTGCTAATTATCATTGGAAATGATTATACTAGCTTAGAACTGAGCATTGAATATAGGCAAAGGAATATACATGATAACCTCTAAATGTATGTATTGCAAACCACAGTGTGTAAGAGAAGGAAGAAAGAGAGAACAGGTAAAGAGCCTGCCATAGAGGCAGGCTAGGGGGAGGGGGAGGGAATTGGGGACATTGGTGTTGAGAAATGGGCACCGGTGGAGGGATGGGTGCTGAAACACTGTATGACTGATATCTGTCGGAGAACTCCGCAGGGGTCCCCGACAGTGTCAGGACAGAAGTTCTCTTCTACCTCCAAGGACGCCGGCAGAACAGATGAAAACTCACGAGTCCGGTGCAGTTCCAAAAAAAGGCTTTTAATAGTACAAAAGCTCTTCCACAGCACTCCAATATAATGAACAAACTTTAGCTCTGGTCCGAACTTAGACCATACAAAAGAGCCCAAGTTTCCCACTAAAGGGAGAGGATCTCACCTGAGCTGAGTCCTACCCAGAAGATGGAGCAAAAGCCAAAGAGCAAAAAGCCAAAAGCCAAAAGCCGAAAGCTAAGAGGCCCAAAGCCAAAAGGTAAAGGGGCCTCAAGTCAGCCCCCTTATATACACCAAAGTAATCCAATCAGGAGGGTCATGTCAACAAAGAACTCTAAACAGAGTGTAGTGCCACACCCTATTGCAGGTATAAACAAAGGTTATGCCAAGTCTAATCCTTTCTACCAAGATTATCTCTTATGTAAAACACTGGAGAGAGGGGGCTGGTAAAAGTAATACATCTTAACTTCATGAGCTTCATGTAATCTAGATGGTACCCACAAGGTCCTTCTCATTATTATCTGCACCAGGGTGATTCTGAGTATCTTATTCTCGTGTACTGAAAGGGTCACACTTGCCTGCTTAGAGCAAACTAGTATGATCCTTCCTATAATCTTCCTATAGTCTCAGTGTAGCCAGGGTGGTAGTCTCCTGGTAAATTCTAACTGTCCCACGCTGGGTGCAGTGGGTATAAAGAGGAGCTATGCCCAGTCTAGAAAACATAGAAGTCTTAGTAGCTGTATAAGTCATAAGTTATTCAATCAAGGTGACTTCTGTAACTGCCACACCCTCTAGCAGTGTTTACATAGAAGAGAGGTCTCATTAGAATGAACCTTGACTTAAGTAGATTAAGCTGGGAGTGGGCAAAACAACAAAACTCCCAGAATAGCTAAACCTGTCCTCCAACAGAAATCCAAACATGAACATTTCTCTAATTGCATATCTTTCAGTGGTATAATAAAATATTTTTAGAAAAATATAAGGTTCTAATTTCTGTAATAAAAATATAAGGAAAATATAATCATACCTGCAGAAAATTAATATGTAAGCAAAATATGAAACATTTCTTTAAGATACATTAAATCATTAAAATATCTAAAACTTTGGATTTAATTGAACTTCAAAATATGTATAAGTTGGGGCCGGAGCAATAGCCCAGTGGTAGGGCATTTGCCTTGCACATGGCCTGCCTGTGCCGGCCTGGGTTCAATCCCGGCACCCCATATGGTCCCCCGAGCACTGTCAGGAGTAATTCCTGAGTGCATAGCCAGGAGTAACCCCTGAGCGCTGCCAGGTGTGACCCAAAAAGCAATATATATATATATATATATATATATATATATATATATATATATACACACATACATATATATACATATATATACATATACATATATATGTATAAGTTTGTAGGATACCTTATTTTTCCTTAATGCTTACTCTGAAATTCCTGTAGAAATATAACAAAAAAGTTTTCTTAAAGTCTATACAAAAAATAAATCACTTGTGTCACTTGTCTTCCCTTTATCTATTTGCTTGAGTGGGCACCAGTAACATCTCTATTCATTAGGAATGAGGTCCATTATTGTTACTGTTTTTGACATATCGAATACACCATGGGTAGCTTGCCAGACTCTGCCATGGCTCTGGGTTCATCCCAGGGGGCCCAGTCTTTTTCTGTGACAGACCATCAACCAACCATAGCCCAGGGGGCAGAGCCCTCTGTGTAAACAAGCCTGACTCCTGTCTGCCACCTCTCTATGCAGCTGGGCACTGCAGCCCTGCCTGCACTATCACTATCACTATCACTATCACTATCACTATCACTATCACTATCACTATCACTATCACTATCACTCTCTTCCCGTTAATCATCTATTTGCTAGAGTGGGCACCAGTAATATCTCAATATGTCTTGTCTCATGCTAGTAGAACCCAAAGGCATCCGCTTGCTCCAGGAACATAAAGAGCCTCAAACCATTATATTAGGTCATGGGAATGACCTAAAATAAATGTTACTGGTATTTGGCATATCAAATACAACACGAGCAGCTTGCCAGGCTTGCTATGCGGGTGGCATGCTCACCTCTAAATAAAGCATTTATTGATGAATGTGCAGCTGCCAGCAGCTGCGCAAGCCAGGCTGTGGTAGTCTAGTCTGCTGGGTAGAGTTGTGATAAGTTGGAAGTCCGGATGTGGAGAATGGCGGCCCCCATGGAGTAGGGGGTCGTCTGGCTTGTTGTGAAGCTCTGCTGGGGTGGCAGGCCAGGGCTAGAACCCGCCATGCCTCCCGGGCGCCTCATGAGCGGCTGGGCACAGGGAGAGCAAGTAGCAGCTCTGCCCCATATCTGAGAGTCTCTGGTTCAGCATACCTGGGCCGGATTGAAAAAAAACTGCTGCAGGATGGGTGTCGATGATCCGGGCTCATACCTGCAACACCTCAAATAAAATTTAGGGCTGGAGAAATAGTACAGTAGGTACAGCGCTTGCCTTGCACCTGCCCAATGCTGGTTTAATCTCTGGAACCACATATGGTCTTTCAAACCCACTAGGAGGATCTCTGAATTCAGAGCCTGGAATAAGTCCCGAGTACCACCAGGGTTGCTGCCTAAAAACAGGCAAAAGAAGAGTTAAACTCAACACTGCTGGGTCACACCCCACCTATTAGCCCTGGAGTTTTGCATTGATGATGAATGAGGGATTGCTCTTTCTATAATCCATTGCATATCCTTAATCCAAATGTTTAGGCCAAAGAGAGTTTATTCTTGAGTAAGCACAAAAAGGAATGTGGGGGGCAGGTATTTGTGAGTTAGTTTGACTCTGAATTATTTGCTCCTGGACATCTCATCATATTTTCTAATTATAAGCCCCAATACAATTTAGATTGAATCGAATTACTCATTCTCCCTATACTGGTCGTCTTCAAGGGACTGAAAGATACCAGGAAGAAAGCCACCCTGATTACAAAATGGGACTCTTAGAATAAACTCTATTCTGACCCAACAGATAAGAGCATAGGTCAGAACATATTGCCTCACCTAAGACAAGCCTGAATAGCCTCACAGTGTGAATGGCTTTTGGAGTAGAGCAAGAGCATTTAAGAAACCCTGAAGCAAGACCTGAGACAGGACCTTAGGGGGTTGTAGATGATCAATCTGACATGGGGAACATAATTTGGGTTATGTGATGTGATCTCCCCATGAAAGTTCACCCCATATATTTCATCTTGAGTGGAGTTATTAGACCTATCTCTCTCTCTTGCTGTGTTTACATAAAAATAGATAAAATATTTAAATGATTGTTTATTAGCCTGGGAGGAGAACAGCAGTGCTCTACATTAGCATCTCTTAAGCTTGAGCTACGGAAGCATGGTGCCCCTGGGTATTTGCACTAGGTTTTGACTTTGTTAGGTCCTTCCCCCAGGGTGGAGAGGCTCTTGTGGTCTGGGGGTGAGTGTACAAGGTCAGAGCACATGGTTGACAGCACATGGTGGAAGTACTTGGTCTGTGTGAGTCTATTGGCCCATGCGGTAGTGGCAACGCCTGCTTGGTTGTTGTTGTGGAGTGAAGTTTTTAGTAAAAAGCTTTTGGATTATCTAAACTGGACTTGGCGTTTTGGTAGACAACCGCTGGACTAGGAGCCGTTACCGACTGGTCCGCGGGATGTCAAACAGGTGCGGGCGCGCCAAGATGGTCGATTCCTTGTTAAGACCTGAAAGGGGGGGGGTTTGAGGCTCTTCATATTCTGAATCAACCAGATGCCAGATTGGGCGCGTGTGGGGCGGTTGGGGATATTGAAATGGGCCGGCGTCGAATGGAATAGGGGTTGATTGTTCAGATCAGTGATCAAGGACTCCTGGCCTTTTTTTGGTGTATCAGGGCCCAAGTGTGACCAGGAGAACAACAGACCCTAATATTGTCAGGGACCCATTTGGCCTCAATACAACACATGACCAACAATTATACTCATAGGTATGTGGGATATGGTAATCCCCTCTTAAAGGCACAGTACTTGCCCTCAAAGGTCTGTTAAGACTCTTAAGGCCAGGGTTCTGAACCTGGCTGTAGACTATAAATAGGGGCCCCAGGAGAGCATCTGGGGAGGGCTTCCAGATGGAGAGAGCAGCAGCCTCTGGTGCTTGACCAGCACCTAGGCCACAGGGCCCCTGGTGCCTGAGCTGAATGGCCAGCACCAGGGAGGAGAATCTGCTCCTGATGCCTAGGCCTGAATACCAGAACCAGAGCCACAAGGCCTGGTGCCTGTGCCCTAGGGCTGGCATCAAAGCTATAGGGCTATAGGGCAACAGCAATAGGGCAATAGGACCAAAGACAGCGCGGCAACAGTGTAACAGAACCAAAGGGAGGAGCTCAAAGAAATAGTTAGAAATTTAGAAACAGACAGGAAATAGAAGCAACAGGATGATACAATGAAATAGGAATATAAAGATAGGGACATAGGTGAGGAGTCCAGAGAAAAGAGACCCTGAAAAGGCCTGAGCAGAAAGGACCTAAGGAAAAAGGATCCTAAAAGGAGAGGTTCTGGGGGAGGACCTGAAGCATGAAACCCTGAACAGAGACAACTGGAAATGAGAGGTCCTGCACAGAGCCCCCCAAAGAGAGGCAGCCTGCCAGATAATCCTCCAGGAGAGAGCCAGAGGTCCCAGGAGAGAGATTCCTGCAGAGAGCAGCTAGGCCAACCAAAAAGTAATGGTTAAAGAGTAACCTTTAACCTTAGGTAACCTTTAACCTCAGAGGTTTCCTTCAGGAACCTCTGGCCTTTCTCTGTTTTCCATCAATGGGTTTGGGAGAACAATGTCGGTCCCAGACACAGGCTGGGGGCCCTAACGGACAGTGAATACTGCCCGGGACCAGCTTGGGCCAGAATCTGCTGCCATGGTCACCCCTGGACTTCCAAGTACTGTTAAGGCTATGGAATCCACAGGAGGTCCCTTGAGCATGGGGGACTTGGGACCTCCCTGAAGGGGGGGCCCACAATCCCTCTTCCTCTACATTTATTTAAAAGCTTTA
This sequence comes from Cryptotis parvus, assembly GCA_021461705.1. NCBI lineage: Eukaryota > Metazoa > Chordata > Mammalia > Eulipotyphla > Soricidae > Cryptotis > Cryptotis parvus. Next base: position 50,796 of record JAJIBD010027578.1, on the reverse strand, counting down.
ACATAGGTATATGCCTAAAAGAAATGAAAACAAACATCCAAACAGAGACTTGTATGTTAATATTACTGACAAAACCATTCCTAATAAACCCAAAGAGAACATGGATGCTTCACTGTATCCTGTCTTCCCGCATTTCAATTTGCTTGAGCGGGCACCAGTAACATCCCATAGTCTCATGCAGCAGGGCCCAAGGAACCTGCTTGCCCAGAAATAAAGAGCCTCAAACCATTCCATCAGGTCATGGGAATGAGATCAATAATTGTACTGGTATCTGCATATCAAATAGACACGGTAGCTGCCAGGCTCTGCCGGGGGTCTACTCTGTAGTCATCTCAAAATCCAGCATTTATTGATGAACTGCGGGCCGCTGGCTGGAGCGGGCTGTTAGGCTGGTCGGGTGGAGTTCTGATGGGAGGAAGTCCGGATGTGGAAAATGGAGGTCCTCGGGTGGGGGTCGCTGGCTGGTTGGAGGCTCGCGGGGTGGTGGGCCAGGGCTGAACTCCATCCCTCCGGCCCCATGACCTGGGCCAGTGAGAGTCAGTAGCACTGCCCCATATCTGCGGGCCAATACCGGGCTGGATTAAAAAGACGAGGTGGATCCGAGACGGCTGTGTAGGCTGTGTGGGTTCTTGGAGGAACGTGGATGGAGGTCCTGGAGTGGGGTCGCTGTGTTGGGGCTCGCGGGGCGGGGGCGGGCTACTCCACCCGGACCCAGGCGGCTCAGTGAGGTCTACCTCCCCCATGTGGTCCCCAGATGCTTACTGGGTGTCAAATTACACAATGGAACACTACTACTTAGCCATGTAAAGGAATGAAACTAAAGAAAATTACAGGAAGGAGGTACCTCAGAAATATGCAAAGTGAGAGAAGACAGAGGCAATAGACTCCATATTGCATGAGGTCATTTAAGTGAAATGTTTAAAAAGGAAAATTTTGTAGATAAGTAGTTGGTTGTCTGGGTGCTAGGAGCTTAGGTGGGGGCAGGCTACAAAAATTGGAGCAAGTTTCTGGGGGTGATGGAGATGCTCTACAAGTAGATTGTGGCAATTTTATATATTTACCAGAGAATTTTGCTTTGTCAACTGCCCAGAACACCTGGTTTTGAGCGGGAGCCCTGTTCAAAGCATTTGCAGGATATAATATTTTAAAATCAGTAAAAATGGAAAAACAAGTAATTCTACAAACTATGGATACAACAAAGGAATACATTGGTATCCCACTCTTTATCCCATTTTAAAGAGTATCCCACTCTTTAAAATAGGAAATTTGTAAATTCTTTGTTTTATATTTTCACTTAAAACCAGACTTATTCATTTCTGGTTGTACTATGCCAAAGGAGAAATCTTAAGTGATTATTTATTGGAAAGGCATAAAAAAGTAATTTCACATAGTTTAGCTAAAAAGAAGAAAAGGAAAAGAAAAAATGCAGAAAGGCCCACTGGTTTGATTTTATGTTAGCATGCTGCTGCCTAGTGATCACTTACAAAACGGCAGAACTTGTCTTTTCAAGCTTGTATTTGCTGGAGTACGTTTGTGTGCCACAAATGGCTGAATACTTCACTCTGTGTAGGTTAAGTAGTTGAGGAAAACATGGTTAATTTTTAATCTTTTTCTTTTATATTGAATCATTGTGAATGACAAAGATCCCTTCACCAGTGTCCATTTTGCTCCATGGGTGTCCCCAGTCCCCACCCTACTCCCCACCATGGCTAATTTATGCTTTCTAGAAATTCTATTGGATCAAAAATGTGAATCTTATAAAATTAGTTCCAGACCCTCATCTGCTGATGTGAACTTTTTTGACTTCAAATCAGGACATGATAAATCAATGTTCCTATTATGTTACAAAGTTCACAGAGATTCCCTATGAGAGAGTGGTTTGGGCAGAGTCTTGTCTAAACTCTTTACTACTATTAAACATTGGTATTCCATTCTTTAAAATGGGAATTAAAGAATAGCCGCTGGGCAAGGAGACAACTTAAAAGACCAGAGCACCTGCTTTGCATGCAGAAGCCCAGGATAGAGTCCTCGGCATCTCATGATCCCTTGAGCACTGCTGGGAGCTGTGATTCATAAAAGGCTTCTGAAAAATGCTCTTCATCATTAACCATCAGGGAGATGCAAATTACAGCCACAATGATATGTCATCTCACACCACAGATACTGGCACACATCCAAAATAATAAGAACAACCACTGCTGGTGCAGATGCAAGGGAGAAAGCTTCTCTCATTCATTACTAATGGGAATGCTGACTTGTTGGGGAAACATCTTGCTGCTGTGCTCAGGCACAGCAGCAATTGCTAACAATATCAGGGAGCAGGAACAAATCCACTTTCTGCCCCAAGGGGACTGGCAGCAGGTGGTGGACAGATGAAACTCATGAATCTAGCAAAGTTCCAAAAAGCTTTACTCACACAAGTTCTGACATTACAATCCAAGATCAGGAAAACCCCAAACTTCCAATTCCTAGCTGGAATTCCAGGCCACATGCTTAGGTCAGGATCCTCAGCCAAAATGGCCACTGGAACCGGAACCATATGCTCAGGCTAGAGAGCCGACTCAGACAGCAAGCAGATAAAGAGATGAGGAGAGAGAGAGAGACAGAGACAGAGACAGAGACAGAGAGCAAGTGGAAGAGAGCCATTTCTTACACCTCTCTTTCCCCCACTTGCCCGGCACACAAGGACAGGTTTTAGTCAACCCCAAAGTCAGTCACTTCCAGTAGTGCGAACCTGTCCAGGCCTTTCAAATGTTAATTCGCTTGACCTGGGGATGGACTTCAGCTTTTCTCCAGGTATTTGTAGAGATAGGAGTCAACCTGAGATGAAATGTACCTCATCTCAGGAAAAATGCACAGGAAAGGTGTATATCTATACCATGAATAGTCTACAGTCAGATATGTATATTTCTCCAAAGTTCCACAGACCTTTTTTTTCACTTCAGGGTAGTTCTGGGTACTAACCTTTAGAATTACTGAGAGCCATGCTCACTTGCCAGGAGGCAAACAGCTTTCCTCTCTGTTCTTGTAGGGCTATTTTATATAAAGGAGGATCCAAATGCAGCCAGGTAAATCCTGGTAAGATTGTCCAGTCCCATGGAGAAAATCCATGGGAGTATGAGAGGAAATATTTTTACCAGGTAAGATAGAATTCATAATAAAAATACTCCGCCACACAGAGAGTCACAGATCCAAACTGTCTTCCTGTCCCCTATCTACAATGTGACCTGCAGGAGTCAGCTCCAGGCAAGATGCAGAGACTCTGGGCAGCCATGACCAGGAGACCACCAAGGCATATCCCCCCAACACCAAATGGTTCGAACATTTTTGGAAATTTTGGACATTCCTCCAAAAACTAGAAATTGAGCTCCCATTTAACTCAGCAATATCACTTATACCACTTCTGGAAATATACCCTGGTGGCCCAAAAACACACAGCAGAAACACCGTCTGCAATTCTATGAAGCACTATTTACAGGAATCAAAATTTGGAAACAACCTGAGAGTCCAAGAACATATTTCTGGATAAAGAAACCATGGTACATCTACACGATGAAATACTATGCAGTTGTTAGGAAAAATGAAGTCATAAAACTTGTCTATAAATGGGTGGACATGGAGAGCAACGTGTTGAATGAAATGAGTAAGAAGGAGAAGGACTGATATAGAATGACTACATTCATGTGTGGGATACTTAAAATATAATCTGAGACTAATATCCAAGGAGACAGACATGGGGCAAAGCTGCTACTTGCTCTCCCTGTGCCCAGCCGCTCACAAAGCACCCAGGAGGGATGGCGGGTTCTAGCCCTGGCTCGCCACCCCAGCAGAGCCTTGCAACAAGCCAGACGACCCCCACTCCATGAGGGCCTCCATTTTCCACATCCGGACTTCTCTCTCATCAGAACTTCACCCAGCAGACCAGCCTATCACAGCCTGGCTCTTTGCGGCTGCTTGCGGCGCCGCGGTTCATCAATAAATACTGGACTTAGGGATGACTACAAGAGTATGCTACCTGCACGGCAGAGCCTGGCAAGCTACCCGTGTTGTATTTGATATGCCAAATACCAGTAACAATTATAGACCTCATTCTGGAATGGATTGAGGCTCTTTATGTTCCTGGAGCAAGCAGATGCACTTGGGCTCTACTAGCATGAGACAGGACATATGGAGATGTTACTGGGGCCCTCTTGAGCAAATCGATGATGAACGGGAAGATAGTGAGATAGTGAGATAGTGAATATCCAAGGCCAGGTAAACAGGAACCAGGGGGACTTCTCAGTGGTTGGAAGCTACCACAAGTATATGGGGGGGGGTGGGGGGCAAAAGGTAGGTAGGCTAGAGAAGGGACCAGTTTGACTATAATAGTTGGAAAGTAATACTAGAACTGAGTATTTAAAGTAGGTACAAGGATATACCTGACTGTATTGCAAATTAAAATGTGGAGAGCAAGAGAGAGAGAGAGAGAGAGAGAGAGAGAGAGAGAGGAAAAGTACCTACCATAGAGGCAGGTTGTGAGAGAGGGGATTGGGGATATCGGTATATCGGTGTTGGGAAATGTGCAGTGGTGGAATGATGGGCTGGAACACTGTATGACTGAAACCCAATCATGAACAATTTTTGTAATGGTCTGTTGCACAGTGATTCAACAAAAAAATAAACAAAGGAATCAATGTTAGGTAGTCATGAGACCTAAATGTGAGAATGTTGTACTAGTTTCTATCTCAGCAGCTATCACAACTCAAACTGTTGGAAATTTTCTTTATTTATAATGTAAAATGAAATGTTCCTCCCCACTATATCCTCAGGCAATGAACAAAACTCTAGGGGACTAAGACTTTAGACTTAGAATAACTAGTTGATTGGAAAGAACATATTTGAATAACCTAATTTTTTTAAAGAAATGAGTGAGAATATGGATTCAGCAGAACCTGGGATTTTAATTTGAAATGACTTCAGACATGGAATAGCCAACTATTTTTTAAACAATACAGAGAGTGACTGGGATACCAAGTGAAGTTTCTTTAGCTGATGCATCTGCTATAGGTATCTAATACCTTAATGTGTACAAGCCCAGGATAATGCAATTCATTCATTACCTAGGAATTAATATTATTATATATACCACCCTGGACTTTGTTCCACAATCTGAGAACCAGTCTGTTCAAAGATGACCACTGAAAACTAGACTTTCTACCATTTCACTTTTTAACCACTGATTTCCCTTAGAATGTCAAAACATCTGGCTTCTAAGCTTTCATATATCATGCAGATGTTTTAGAATTGCTTCCACATTAGGGGTTTATTTTTGCTTGTTTGTTCTTAATTCCCTTATTAAAGGAAACTAGATGACAGAAAATTGGCTTGCTTAAAGTATAGAGTGCTATGAAAAAGTAATAGATGTACAACCACCACTACAACCTAATTTTAAAACAATTTGTCACATACTTTGCAGTTGTCTAGTAACACATTGAAAATTCATTTCATTAACCTGTGGATTTACATCACCTAAAGGTCTTATCCTAGACATTTATACTTTAGAAGGAAAGAGATTTGCATGATTTAAAGAGAATAATTAGTATTAAACACTCATTTGGAATAAATCATGCTTTCATAAAACTAACTTCATATCTGAATTTTGCTCAAAATGGAGTCCATACAGCATACTCTCCCAAGACCTCTCAAATATTGGTGGGTAATTAGGGGTATATGTGTTTGGAATTGGGGAACAGATCAGTGGCTCAGAGCATCTGTCTCACAAGCATAAGGTCAAAAGATTTTCCCTTTCCATTTTGTCCCAGAGCCTGGTGGCCCCACCCAGGAGCTGCCCTGGGGCGACCAGCCATAGCATACAGAGCCTCCGATGCAGCTGGGAAAACTGGCACTCAGCTCTCCCCTAGCTCAGCTGACCATGAGGCCCCCCAGGAGGATAGATGGGTTTTGGGTGTTGACCCATCACCTCTGGGGGGTCCCAGAAACAGCCAGATGAGACTTGCCCACCACAATAGCCGCCATTTTCATTGTCTGGATGCTGCAGCACATCAGAGCCCACCCAGGAGGGACGCTGACCTCAAGACCAGAGTAACAGAGCAAAACGAGTTCGAGCCCAGGAAGGCAGCTCCCAGAAGTGGGAATCACCAAAAATTCATCAGATAGAGCTGGGGCCACCCCTTCCCCTCTCCATTTTGTCCCAGAGTCCGGTGGCTCTGCCCAGGAGCTTCCATGGGGCGACCAGCCATAGCATGCAGAGCCTCAGATGCAGCTGGGAGAACTGGCACTCAGCTCTCCCCTAGCTCAGCTGACCATGAGGCCCCCAAGTTGTAGCGGCCACATCAAACTAGAGGAAACAGTTATGTCCTGGAATGTACTGCATTCCACGATGTGTAGGAAAGGTAGGTGGGAGGGAGAGATAGAGAGAAGGAGAGAAAAGATATACAGAACCTGTCATGTAGTTGGGCTGTGGAGGGGGAGGGAGGTGGGGACATTGGTGATGGGAGATGGGCATGGGTGGAGGGATGGGTGTTGGAACACTGTAGAACCAAACTCAAGCATGAGCATCTTACAATTGTATATCTAAAAGTGGTGTGATAAAATTTTTTAAATAAACAAACAAACAAATAAGTGAATAAATAAATAAATAGATAAATGAATGAATGAATGAATATAAAAGGTCAAAAGATTTATCCATGGTGCTATCACATGCTTGCCTGTAATTCTAGAGTTTTGGCTGTTGGTTCTGGCAGCTCTGCAGTTCGCAAGTCCCAGTGTCACAGACAATAATGCCACCACAATGTAGCAGGATGAATATGTGAGCAGACAATGAAAGGGGTTTGACCTGTAAATAATGAAAGGTGTGTGAGCAGGGCCGGGAAAACACAACTCCACAAGTGTGTGTGTTCCCTGGCTGTGCAGGAAATGCAAACCTACAAGTGTGTGCAATGCCTGGGGTGAGCACTACATCCAGAATGTGCTTGAAAACCATGTCAATCACTTCTGCATCTGGATTAAAAAGAATTTTAATTATCTCAGCATTCTTAGGGCTGGTTGGAGGAAGATCTCAGAGCGTGCACCATTTCTCTCCCTTTAAACACAGACCTTCAGGTTCATATACCTGCACCATTTCTCTCCCTTTAAACACAGACCTTCAGGTTCATATACCTGAGAGAAGGTTACTCTTGAAATAGATTGAGGAGAAACAGACCATCTGTCCTTTGGTGGGTTCCTAGAAATTCTCATATCCTGGTGGATCGAAGATTGCATTTTTTTATATGTTGGTAATCTGAGGTAGGAATATTAGAGTGGTGAGTTCAAAAGGTAAACCTCAGAGTAAGAAGTTCTACGTGCACAAAATGTGTTAAAAAGGACCAGAGAGATAGTGCAGGAGTTGCAGTACATACGGGTGTGAACCAACTGTGGTTTGATACCTGGCACTCCTTGGTCCCCCAAGCACTGAGTGCAGTCTTGAAGACCCCTGAGCACTGCCAGGGTGACCCAGGGCAGAGGAGGACAAAACAGGACCACTTCTTGGCTTTCACATTGTAGCACTTCCTGGTGGCCAAAAGTTTTGAGGAGCACTGTACCTCACAGTTGGAATGAGTGCCTCCCTCACAGTTGGCATGAGTGTGACTCCTCACCTCTGCCTCCTCACCCTCTTATTATATTTTGGGTTCCTTTTGTTTACAGCCCTATGTCTCCTACTTAGTAGGTGTCAAATTTCCTAGCCATATGCAATGGTTTGCTAAAATGTTGCTTTTTTCTTTACCTAATGTCCTTTGCATGTTTTTATATTGGAGCTACCGCCTTTTGCACAGATACAGGAAGACAGTTAAAACTAATAGTTTACTCCTGGGCTTGCACCATATTTCTTAACTAAACACCTCAATTGCCTTTATATTGATTCTAATTTTCTCACACCCCCATAAAGAAGGATCCTACATGGTATTGGATGGAACCAGGGAGAGAGATCACCCGGGCTTTGACATGGGACAACTGTGTCCTGCTCCTGAGTGCAAGACTTTAAAGCAAGCTTTGTTCTGATCCAAAGCTAAATGAGCAAGGTCACTGTATTTATCTAAATAAATCAATAGGATGCTGGAGGGATTGAAATGATCAATCTGGTGAGAGGAATGCAGTATGGACTATATGGTGTGATCTCCCCAGGATAGGTTACCCTAATCCTGGGTGTAGATAAATGTCTGTTTCTCTGACTATGTCTATAAAAATGACTAGAAATATTATTGAAATAATTGTTTATTAGTCCAAGATGAGAGAAAAAAGTTCTGGATTTCACATAGCCCAGGATGTTGGGGGTAGAGCCCCTGATGGGTTTTGCACCTAATGAGAGGAAACCTATCTCATGTGCTTGCTTTCAGAGAAAAGAAGCCTTTTACCTTTAGCCTTCAGCCTTTGTTAAAACCTTGCCCTTGCACTTGAAAGACACTTAAGCTCTGTTAGTTGTTTGGTGTACTCACACCTCTCTCTGCTCTCTCTCAGTTCTGATGCTGCTGGTGGTGGTTGCTGGGAGTTGGTGGTGTGGGGATAATTAAAACATTAGCTTTCCTAAGAACTGGTGATTGTTTTGTTTGTATTTCTACATCCATCAGCTTGAGGGGATGGCCATTGGCCCCAAATGCAGCCAGGGAAACTGACAGACCCTAATACTGTTGGGGACCCTGGACAGCACTGACATTATCATAATGACCAGGGAAAGGAGGAAGGAAGAATCCAAATTTAAAATACAAAACAAAATTGGCATACATATACTAAAGTATATAGTTTGAAAAATTATATCTTGCATGAATCATTAGGTTTGAAAAATTATATCTTGTATGAATCATTAGGTTTCATTGCAGGTATCATGACCTCTTTTTAATCCAACAGGAAACATTTATTTTCTCACTATTATAAATATGATTAGATAGGATAAACTGTTAAGTACATAAACAGCTTGATCTAGTAAATTTTTTTTTGCTTTGGTACCACAAAGCTGTTTACTAGATCAAACAGTTTGATCTAGTAAATTTCTTTTTTTTTGTTGTTGTTTTGGTGATGCATGGGGGTTACTCCTGGCTCTGTGCTCAGGAATTACTCCTGTCGGTGCTTAGGGGACCACAGGGAATGCTGGGAATTGAACCTGGGTTGACTGCTTACAGGGCAATTGTCCTACCCACTGTACTTTCTCTGCAGTCTCCAAATCTCAAATTTATTAAATAATTTCCATTTTCAATGATTTGGCTATTTAGTTATTTCTAACCACTTCATGTGGTTGGAGAGGGATTGGTTCTGCAGAAAACTTCCTAGGGTCTATTCGAGAGACTAAATTTATTTTGTTTGCTTCAGAACAATCATATTTAAGAATGAAGTAAATTACTATGATGCTTTCTTATTAAGTTGTATTCATAGACTACTTCTTTCCAAATAGTTTCAATTATATGCCTGTAACCAATTAACTATTGATTAGGCATTGTTAATGTCAGAATATAATTCTTTCACCAAGAGATCATCTTTTGACTTTAGTTTTTTGCTCATCTTAAATCTAAGTTTCTCATAGATGCTTTAGAGGATTATAAATGAATTTTCACTCTGGTTTTAGGCATGCTTTTTATCTAGTGTATTGTTAGATCCACAAAGCCTGGGCCTTGAGAGATAGCACAAGTGATAGTGAGTCCCTAATGTGAGTGCCTTACTTTTCTTGAGCACAGGAGAGGTCCACAGAGATTGGCACTTAAACACATTCTTCTTATTATTTACATGATATTGTCAGTTCTGTTTCCTCCCAAATACATATTAAGCTCCTTTTGGTTAGAATATTTGTTTTTAAACTGTGTGTGTATAAATGTGCTTTGTGTATATATGAGAAAAGAATTCTCTTTCTCAGTACCTAGGTCATATTGGGCACACAAAAGGGATATTTAGTAAGTACTTGTTCAATGAACAATGCTTCAGGTTTGTCACTCTTCTAGAAGCCTGTATAGGCATTTAATATTTTCTGTCTTACTTAAGAACTGACACATGGCATGGGTTCCCCCTCTCCTTTTGCAGGACCTGACCCAGTGGGAAGATTTTAAAAAGCTTGTGAGAGAAAAACTGGGACAGGATCATGCTCACACAGGAACAAATCCTGAACATCTTCACTAATGCTCTGGCCTATCTCACAGGCCAGACCAAGGGTGGGTGTGGCTTTCAGTTGGGCAGCACCTAACAAGAATGCCAATTTATCTCCCATTCTACGCCCCATTAGACCTACATCTTGGCCTCTTACACTGAGCTCTCAGCAGGAAAGCCTGCCTACCCCAAACATAATAGGCCAATAGTCAATTACCACTACTCCAACCAAATTACAGCAAACCTCACAAAAGTAACAGTGAGTGCAAGAAACAATACAACCCTGAACAAAGAGTAACAGTTCAGGCTAAAGAACACATAACATGAACCAGCACAAGAGGCTCCATAAAAATACACAGGAATACCATATTGAAGGGAATATCCTTGACGGCTAAAGACCAGAACACCACCCAACAGAGTCCCTCCCTAGCAATGTCTGGAGTAGGGGTAGGGTGCAATGCTGAGTGTATTGGAAAGAACCACATCCACATTACCATAGACACCATGAGGATATAGGTCAGAAACCTACCATGAGGAGTGGATGAAGATAGGAACTCTGGAAGCCTCAACAAAGACATACCTACATGCATAATCTCTCTGAAGTATTTCAGAGACAAAATAGTGAGGATATTTATGAGCTCAAAGAAACAATGGAATGGACATCCAATAAAATACAGGCGCATATAAGAATAGAAATAAAAAGAAAACTACAAGCAGAAATATTAATAAAAATCGATAAGTTGTTGAGGTGACATGCTTTACTGAGCCTTAGGCTCCAGCTACACTTAGCTTATGTGAAGAATTGGTCCCTGCCTTTGGGGGAACCTCCAGAGCATACACAATGGGAGTTCATGCAGAATTGAATTGATTTCATAATTTTATATGGCATAAATATCTTTGTCATGAATCTTGCTTGCCCCAGATCAATATTCTGTTCCCATAGGTCTCCGTATAGGACATACATGTAGATATTCCAAGAGTACTTGGTTACATTGGATCAACCATAATGTAATAAATTCTCCTAGTTCAGAGATATGCCAGTGCACCTCCAGGCAAACTAATGTATCTCTGAAGGTAATGCCAAAGTGAATTGTTCTGATGGGTTTTGGACCTTAGTGGGATCCAGAGTCTGGGATCTGCTAGTGATATTGAAAGGGTTGACCACCTGATGGGGTGACCGACTGGGAGCCTCAGAACCCTCACCTGTCAAGGAAAACTCTGAGAGACCAGATCCATGACAAAAGCAAAGGGTTTATTATTTGAGCATACTCGGGCTCTAAGCATGACCTCAAACAGTCAGCGGCTGAGAGCCCCGAGCCCTTTCAAGGGGGATCTTTTAAAAATAAAATTCCCACTGCTACAGAAAAGCCCGCACATAACCATCCAATAGACTTAAAGCATTACATCAAGGTCTGTGCGCAGGCAGCCAATCACTTTGCAATAAGTCACCATCACATACCAACCGGGTCACACTCAATACTTCTTTCTATATTTGGTGTGACTAGGCATATGTGTGGGATTGCAGGTCAGCAACGGCTAGGTGCAGGAATGCAATTCAGACCAGATAACAGGATGTGGGCGGGGGTCTCACAACATCTGCCAGGGTGGGAAATAGGAATTCGTTCTGGGCCTTTTATTGTAGATGCAGGATGAAAGGGTTAGCAGGATGAAAGGGTTATTTAGGCCCTAAATTGGTAATTTTCCATGAGTAGGCCTGCCCTGGTTGGGAAGGGGGTTGCTGGGTTGCTGCCTTCTTTAATTACATTCATGATAAAGGTATTAATGCCATTTCCTACAAATTATATTTTGAATTGCTTTCTGGTTCAGAGATGCAGCCCTTCTCACTCTGCTTGGTAGATTTTGCCTCTAGAAATCAGCTCTGGTTTTTGTGAAGCTTGAGCCAAAGGCTAGACTAAGGATCTACATTTCAAAAGGGTCATTTGCCTGGCCTCATCTCTAGATAGCCCAACCCATGATGGGCTGGGCTGGAAGATTTTGGTGGGCTTCTGTCTATAAAAAGAAGCTAGGAGAAGAAGAAGGAGCCTTTTTGCCATTTTGGGTTCCCTTGGTGTTTTTCTCTCTTGTTCCTCTCCATTCTCTTTTTGGGCTTCAACAGGTTGTGGCAGCCATCTTGGCCTACATGTGGCCAGGGCCCAGCCAGGAACCCAGAGTCCGGGTTTTTCCTGTTCTTGGATTGTATATCAGAACCTGTGATAGTAAAGCCTTTTAAAACTGACTAGACTCCTGAGTTTTCATCCATTCCCCGCTAGCTTCAGAGTTAGAAGGGAACTCATTTCCCTGGTGTTGTTGGGAACCCAGTGGTCCCTGACATTAAGTGAAATAGACCACATGCTGGGCCACAAAACATACCTTCATAAAGCTGAGGATAGAAATGAACTCCAACTATCTTTTCAGACCATGATACACTAAAAATATAAATTAGTCAGACACAGAATCTGAGAATCAAATCAAACTCTTGGGAATTAAACTGCTCACTACTTAACAAACAGAGGAGCAAGAGAAAATCAGAGAGGTGATCAAAAGATTCCTGGAAACAGAAGGGTTGGACTATTTTCCCAACAGTGGCAGCAGCGATGGTAGCAATAGCAGCAGCTGCATTGTCCCAGGATGAGCCTTTGTAGGAGGCCACAGCTCACGATTCAAAGGCATGTATTCTGCTAAGGCCCTGCCCCCAGATGAGATAAGCTAAGGGTGGGGATTCCCCAGCACTAAGAGTTACCTCTTATACTCCCCCTAAATATCCCATAAGATCCATATCCAAAGAAGCTCCATAGTTACAAAGGAATGCCAAAAGGAAGGGAATATCCTAGAAGGGGTGAGAAGAGATAACCATCACCAGACTACCACAGGCACCATGGGAAAACAATGCAGAATCCCACCATGAGGAGTGGAGGAATACAGGAGCCCTGAAGTTTCAACAAGGAATACTCACATACAAAATCTCTATGATGAAGAATTCAGAGATGAAATGGTGATGATGTTCATTGAGCTCAAAGAAACAGAGGAACAGACGTCCAATAAAATACAGCAGGATATGAAAGAAACAATGGAAGGGGCAGTCAATAAAAGACAGGAGGAAATGAGAGCAGAAAAAAAGAAACTACAAAGAGAAGTGTATTAATAAAAAAATTCGATGAAATGAAAAACTCAAAGAGTTTCCTCAAAGTAGAATGACAACAGCCTAATCCAAATCCATGAGCTTTAAGATGAGCTGCAAAAAGCATTCCAGCAATGGAAGATGGAATAAGACCTCAAAATACCTCAAGGGCAGGCAAGAGAACACTTGGATGAATGCCAGAGGAACAACATAAGAATCATTAGAATACCAAAAGCACAGGGAGGCAAATCAATGAGACTGTAACAGTTAAAAACATCATTGCTGAAACATTCCCAGAGCTGGAGAATGCAGGTATCCAGATCCAAGAAGCTCTAAAGGTACCAGCTAAAAGAGATCCCAATAAAAAGTCCCCAAGACATATCCTAATCAGAATATTGAATGTCATAGAGATATAATACTGAAAGCAGCAAGACCAAAGAGGGAAATTACATATAATGGAGCATCCCTTAGGTTTACAGCAGACCTATCATATGAAACTCTTCAGACCTGACATCAATGGTGGGATATGTTAAAACACTTAATGAAATGAAGGCCTCACTAAGAATACTTTACCTTGCTAATTTCTCATGCATATTTGAAGGAAAGAAATACAATATCATGGATAAACAACAGGTCAGGAACTTCATAGACTCAAAACCAACATTAAAAGAAAGACTGAAGGGACTGCTGTAAGAAAAGACAAACCCCAAAACCATGACAAATTTCTACATAAAGAGAGCAAAAAACCCCCATGACAATAATCTCCCTCAATTTCAATGGACTAAATGCACATCAGGGATATTGGTCTGTAGTTTTCCTTCTTTGTGTTGTCTCTCCCCTGCTTGTGTATCAGGGTGATATGTGCCTCATAGAAGCTGTTTGGGAGTGTTTCTGTTTCTTCTTTTTCCTGGAAGAGCTTCAAAAGGACAGGCAGTAGGTCCTCCATTAAAGGTTTGGTAGAATTCACTAGTTAAACCATCTAGACCTGGGCTTTTGTGTTTGGGCAGACTTTTAATTACTGTTTCAATTCCCTTGATGGTGATAGGCTTATTTAGGGGTTGGAGGTCTTCTTTTTTTCAGTCGTGGGAGGTTATAGGACTTCAGGAATTTATCCATTTCTTCTAGGTTCTCATGTTTCATGGCATACAGGTTCTCAAAGTAATCGCTGATGATCTTTTTGGATTTCTGTGTTTTCTGTTGTGATGTCGCCATTTTCATTTCTGATTCTTTTTATTTGGGTTCTCTCTTTTCCCTGTCCTTACAAGTCTTGCCAGTGGCTTGTTGATCTTGTTTTTTTTAATCAAAGAACCAGCTCTTGGTTTCATTAACCTTTTGGATTGTTTTTTTGGATTTCCAGCTCATTGATTTCCTCTCTAATTTTATTATTTCCTTCTTTCTGCCTCTACTGGGCTCCTTTTGTTGGTCTTTGTCTAATATTTTGAGCTGTTAAGTCAGGTTATTTATGTGGGCCCTTTCTTCTTTCCTGATGAATGCTTGCAGAGCTATGAACTTTCCTCTTAACACTGCTTTCGTTGTGTCCCACGCATTCTTATAGTTGGTGTCTTCATTTTCATTTATTTCCAAGAATCTTTGGATTTCCTGCTTGATTTATTCTATGACCCATTGGTTGTTCAGCAATGAGCTTTTCAGCTTCCAGGTATTTGGTTTGACTCCCTGCTTTTGTGAATGGTTAATTTCTATTTTCAGTGCATCATGGTCTAAAAAAGACAATTTACACAATTTCTATCTTTTTTATTTTATTGAGGTATGCTTTGTGGCTCAGCATGTGGTCTATCTTAGAAAATGTTCCATGCGAACCAGAGAAAAATGTGTATTAAGCTTTTTTTGAGATAAAAAAGCCCTGTATATATCAACCAGCTCTCTTCCATTTATTCCTTCAGAGCCAGTATTTCCCTGGTGAGTTTCAGTCTCGTCAATCTATCCATAGTTGAAGACTCCAACTATTATTGTGCTATTCTTAATATCTTCTTTGAGGTCTATTAACAGTTGTTTTAAGCATTTTTGCTGGCCCTTCATTCACTAAACATATATGAACCCTTCATTGGGTGCATATATGTTTAGTAGTGTGATTTCTTCCTGATATACATACCCCTTAATTATTAAGAACTGGCCTTCATTGTCCCTTCTAACCTTTTTCAGCCTATAGTCTATGACATGTGTAGTATGTCAGATACTAGTATGGTCACACTGGTCTTTTGGAGGAGTTGTTTGCGTGGAGAATGGTCTTCCAGCCTTTGATTTTGAGTCTGTGTTTGCTCTGATTATTCAGATGTGTTTCTTGTAGGCAGCAGAATGTTGGATTCAGTTTTTTTAATCCATTTTGCCACTCTGTGTTTCATAATTGGTGTATTTAGACCCTTGACATTGAGAGAGATTATTTTCATCAGATTTAGTGCGATCTTTTTTGTTTAAACTTGTTGCACTTTTTAGATTCTGTTCCTTCTGGTTGTAGCTGAAGACACGGAGAAACTGATTGACCATTGGGAGCCCAGGCAGTCTGGGGTGCTGTTCTGCATCCATCCTATTCCGGCCATTCCTACACCGTAGTCTTACAAGGGAGGGTTGAGGCCTGCTCTCCAAGATCCCGTGTGTCTGCCTGTGTGTCTGTCAGTCAATCTGTCCAGTAGCTTTTCCTGACTCATCACTCCTGTATCTTTGCCTTTCAAGTGCCTAGGAGGGTCCCCCAGACTGTCCCCCAGCCCGCCCTTTTGTAACTTTGAGAAATGATGTTTCCTTTTCTAGTTTTTACAAATTCTTTTTTAAGCAGTCCAGGTGGCACTCCAGCTTGAACACCTTCAGTGCCCTGCTCTGGTCCACCTTCCCATGCCCCATTGATGGTTACACATGGCTCTGTCCTTCTTTTTTTTCTCCCATGGCTGCTATAGGCATGACTGTGGGCATGTCCTGTCCACTGTCCTCCCTCTTCCCCCGCCGCCTGGCCTTCTAATGGCTTAAATTTGGTCCCGTCACCCAAACTCCCATCCTTGGTCAGAACCTCACAGGATTCCAGAAGCTTGACTTGGAACCAAGCAGCTCTGACTGGGGTGGGGAGTGCTCAGAATTCTCTCCCTCAAGTCCCCACTCTCTGGATCCTAGAAGGCCACTGCCTGGGATTTGGGGAATCAGGTCGCCCCATCTCTTTTGCCAAGGCATGGATGTATAGCTGAGAGCACCTGCTTCATCCACTTGTGGCAGTCTATGGTCCCAAGTTCCTATCACTAGTCCTCTGTCACCCCACTTCAGATGATCACAACCCATGCCCAGTTTCCTGTGTTAGGTTACTTGGAGTTGACCTCCCTTGAAAGAGGCCTCAGTGCTGGTAACCAGGAACTTCATGAAGAATAATTCTGCTCCTGGTGACCAGCAGGACCAGGCCAGTCCTCCTAAGGTGACTCTGGGCCCTGTCCTCTGCCTAAGAGGCCATCAGCTTCCCTCCATGCATTTCAGGACTGGGGATGACCTTCCTGAAGTACTCTCACAGACCTTTGCTTAATTAAAATTTGTAAGTAAATTTTTAAGCATTATACAGAATTCAATATATCCCTATAAGGATACACATGACATTTAAAACAAAATAGATCAAATATTCCTGAAACCCATATGGGACTATAAATCCCCACCAATAACAAAAGCAGTCCTTGGGGAAAAGAAGATAGGAGACATCAACTTCCCCAACTTCAAACTGTTCTACAGGAGGCAGTAATTAAATCAGTATGGTATTGGAGTAAAGAAAGACCCTCTGATCACTAGAATAGAGTTGAATTTACTGACACATAATCTCAAATATATGATCATTTAAATTTTGATAAAGGAGTGTGAAATATGAAGTGGAACAAGGAAAGCCTCTTCAGTAGTGGTCCTTGGAAAACTGGGCTGTTGAATGGGAAAAAATCACCTCAAACCTCTTTCTAATCCATGTACAAAAGTCATCAAAATGGATTAATGACCTCAATATCAGACCAGAGTCCATAAAGTACATAGTGGAAAATGTAGGCAAGTCTCTTCATAATATTGAAGCTAAACGCAACTCACCAAGAAAATGGGAAGCAGGTATGCGATTACATTAAACTAGAAGCTTCTACACCTCAGAGAAAACAGCAACCAAGATACAAAGATGTCCCATGGAATAGGAAAAAGCATTTACCTTTTCCCTTCTAATAAGTGGTTAGTATTAAAGACATATAAGGCATTGGTATAACATTACAAGAAAAAACATCCAACCCCATCAAAAAATTGGGGGAGAAGAAAATTGAACAGAAATAAATACTGGTATTCTTCAAAAAACTGGAAATTGAGCTTCCACATGACCCAGCAATACCACATCTGGGATTGGAATGACTGGATAAAGAAGTTATGGGACATCTAAACAATAGAATACTATGCAGCTATATAGAATAATGAAGTCATGAAATCTGCTTATACAGGAATGAACATGAAAAGTTTCATGCTGTGTGACATGATTTTGAGAGAGAGGACTGACAGACCTACTGCACTTCTATGTGGGATATATAAAAACATAAGCAGAGACTTATACGAGGGCCAGGAGACTGGACCATGGTTAGAAGCTAGCCACCACTAGTGGGTGGGGGGACAGTTAGGATAGAGAAAAGACCACTACAACAATGATAGTTGGAAATTATCACTCTGGACCAGAACTGAATGATGAAAAGTGGTTAAGACATATACATGATAACTCTCCAGTATCTGTGTCACAAACTTTAATGCACAAAAAAGAATGAGAGAGAGAGAGAGGGAAGGAGGGAGGGAGATAGAGAAAGAGAAGAAAACTCTCTTAGAGGTAGATTTGTGGGGGCAGTGGTCAGAGGAGACCTGGTGGAGAGAAACGTACACTGATGAGGGACAGGTTGGAACATTGTATGACTGAAATCCAATCATGAACAACTTTTTAACTGTGTTTCTCAAGGTGATTTAATTAATTAAAAAAACTGACACACTGCTCCATTTCTTTGGACATAACAGCTGTAGTAAGACACTGTTTCTATGTCATTAAGTCTCTGATTTTGAGGTCTCTTTTGTTAACTGGTAGATTTGATCACAGTTTCAAATAGAGTATCCTTTTACTTAACTTAGTCCTCTATTTTGTTGTTGTTTTAGGGATCCACCTTTTTGGGGTCGATCATTTCAGGCATTGAAAACACATACAGTTTTCTGTCATCCCTTTCCTTGATTTGATCAGGAGAATCAACGTTGTCAAAATGGTAATACTTCCTGGAGCTTTATACAAATTCAATGCCATCCCTATAAGGATACCCATGACATTCTTCAAAGAAATTGACCAAACACTTCTGAAATTTGTATG
Source organism: Cryptotis parvus (assembly GCA_021461705.1). Lineage (NCBI taxonomy): Eukaryota > Metazoa > Chordata > Mammalia > Eulipotyphla > Soricidae > Cryptotis > Cryptotis parvus. Next base: position 32,233 of record JAJIBD010027578.1, on the reverse strand, counting down.
GAATAATAAACCCCCACGGATAGCTAAAACAATCCTTGGGGGAAAAGAAGATGGGAGGCATCACCTTTCCCAACTTCAAACTCTATTACAAAGTGTGCTAATTAAAACAGCATGGCATTGGAATAAAAATAGACCTGTGGACCTATGGAATAGAGTTGAGTATCCTGACACCCAGCCTCAAACACATGAACAATTAATCTTCAACAAAGGAGCAAAAAGTATGAAATGGAGCAAGGAAAGCCTCTTCAACAAATGGTGCTGGGAAAACTGGGCAGCTACATGTAAAAAAATGAATTTAGATCTCTGTCTATCACCATACACAAAAAATAAGATCAAAATGGATTAAAGATTTCAATAACAGACTTGAATCCATAAAGTACATTGAAGAAAATATAGGGAAAACCATCCATGGGATTGAAGCTAAAGACATCTTCGAAGAAGAAACACCACTAACAAAACAGCTAGAAGAAAAGATAAACATATGGAACTGCATGAAACAAAAAGCTTCTGCACCTCAAAAGAAACAGTGACCAAGATACAAAGACAGTCCACAGAATGGGAAGGAATATTCACCCAATACCCATCTGATAAGGGGTTAATATCCAGGATATATCAGGCACTGGTAGAACTTTACAAGAAGAAAACAACCAACTCCATCAAAAACTGGGGAGAAGAAATGAACAGAAACTTCAGCAAGGAAGAAATTCGAATGGCCAAAGGACATGTAAAAATGCTCATCATCATTAATCACCAGAGAGATGCAAATCAAAACAGCAATGAGGTATCATTTTACACCACAGAGACTGGCACATATCCAAAAGAGCAAGAACAACAAGTGCTGGCATGGATGCGGGGTATAGGGGACACTCATCCATTGTTGGTGGGAATTTCGACTTGTACAGCCTTTTTTGAAAACTATATGGACATTCCTCCAAAGACTAGAAATTGAACTCCCATTTGACCCAGCCATACCACACCTGGGAATATATCCTGGGAAGCCAAAAACACGAAGTGGAAACACCATCCCTAGTTTTATATTCATAGGAGCATTATTCACAATAGCCAGAATCTGGAAACAACCAAAGTGCCCGAAAATCGATGACTGGATAAAGAAACTTTGGTACATTTACACAATGGAATACTATGCAGCTGTTAGGAAAAATGAAGTTATGAAATTTGCCTATAAATGGATGGACATGGAGAGGATCATGTTGAGTGAAATTAGCCAGGAGACAGATATAGATGACTGCATTTATTTGCATTACATAAATATTTATACATATATACATATTATGATACCAATATCCAAGATGAGGCAAAATGTGGATCAGAAGGTCTTGCCAAAGGTGAAAACTACCACAAATGTGTGGGAGCAGAGGTTAGGTAAGACAGAGAAAGGAACAGTGGACCAATAATTGTCGAAAGTCTATTACAATCCACAACATGTAAGAGAGGGAAGTGAGAAATAGAGAAAGAGAAAAGAGATGGAGAACCCTCCACGGAGGCAGGCTAGGGGAGTGGGGGAGGGTATCGGGGACATTGGTGGTGAGAGGTGGGCACTGGTGGAGGGATGGGTGCTGGAACACTGTATGGCTGAAACCCAAACATGAACATTTTTGTAATTGTCAAAAAAATAAATAAATTTAAAAAAAAAACAATTTCAAAATTATAAATAAAAAGCTGAAACAACTGAAAAAAATTTATTCCAGATATTTGCTTTCTGTTATTTCAATACTGAGTTTCATAGCTCAAGATTACCTAAATCAAATTTTATAAAAATTACATTAAAAATAATATGGCTTTGTATAAAGTGCCATTTATACAATCACATTGGTATACAAACTAGTGCAATACCATGAGTTGTTTGAGAAACTCAAGCTATATATATATAATATGTCATAGCCTGGATATAAGCAATGAGAAAAAAGACCATAGGTCATATGAAGTCTAGCAGATCATCACTCAAAACCATTCATTCTGAAATATTTTATGTAAATAGTTTCATTCTTTGAAAGTTGGAAGGGCGATGTTAATCACCAAGCTTAAAGTAGACTGGCAGCATGTGTCACTAGATAGCCATGAAAATAACACTGATTACTAACATCTTTCTAAAGGAAAAAGGATAATGGAAGAACCTGGAAAAAAATTGTAACCAGACTTAGATATTGGGGACTGTCACACTATAGAGATCATACACCACAATATGCTTTTCAACTTCTGCGTCATTAGGATAAAGGTAATGACAAAATTTGCTCTATGTAGAGGAAAAGGTTAGGATGGAAGGTGGGTCCCTTCAGCACAGGAAATCAACAGACATAAAATTGGGTGGGCCTTCACCTCCTTGTACTTCGTAAGTCCCAGAAACCCATGAGCCACTCCCAGAGTCATCTAAACTCATCTGATGGTCTTGTTCCAGAGACTTATAAATCTAAGGTTTAGATTTAGATAAATATAAAAAGGAGATCAACTAGCCACAAAAATTTCTTGGACACCAGTTCCTGGATGAGACATCTGGGGCAACTCTGAAGGGGTGGCCAGCACCTGTCTGAACAAAGGCCTCGCAGCTGCTTGCTCCCACACCCCAAAACCACAGCCGCACATTATAGTCTTGGGACAGAGCCTGGCAGAGAAATTATTGAAAACTCAGGTACATGAGTCTGTGTTTGAAAGCTCTAGGCCCTCTCACAGATAGGATGGGCAACTTCCCACCCCACCCTCCCTGTATTTTCGGAAGCCCCAGAAACTACATCCACAAACCACCTCCTGTGCCCTGTAAGCTCATCTACCGTCTTGTTCCAGAAACTCATAATAAATCTCACAAGAGGTCAACTAGCTACAAAAAATTTCTCAGACATAGCCCAGTCAAAAGTTTAACTCCAGCTGTATGGCCCAGTTGAAAATTCTGGATTTTCTGGAGCAGATGGCCACATTCAAGGTCATGCAACATCTCTAAATGTCACAAAACTGACAATCCAGTAGTAGTACACCAGATTGGATGGTATGTAATGGAAGGCAGCCAACCTTGATTAACGAAAATATGAGCACAGAAGGCTTAACTTTTTTTTTTTTTTTTTTTTTAGTAATTGCACATTTTTTTTTTGCATTTTTGGGTAACACCCAGCAATGCTCAGGGGTTACTCCTGGCTCTTCGTTCAGGGGTTACTTTTTGGCTCTTAGCTCAGGAATTACTCCTGTAGGTGCTCAGGGGACCATATGAGATGCCGGTGACTGAACCCAGGTCAGCTGTGTGCAAGGCAAATGCCCTACCTGCTGTGCTATTGCTCTGGCCCCAGAAGGCTTGACTTGTAACAACATTTTAGTAATCCATCAGACACGGACTTGTATATCCCCATGGTGAGATGCAAAAATTTTCACTAATTTTCTTCTAAGGAATTTTTTTTAACATTGTTAACTATTTATTGGTAACAAGCAATATAAAATAAATTATTGTCGGCTGCTGGGGGGCAGGCCTGAGGGGGTGGTTGGGAAATGGAGACAATGGTGAACAGAGGTGACAGTGGTGGTGGGATTGGGGTTGGAATATTGAGTGCCTGTAACAAATCATCAACAATGGTGTTTAAATAAGTTTGTGTGGCGGAGGGATGTGGTGGGGTGGGGTGGGAGAGAAAAGTCATTATAAAGAAGGTAAAGAATTAAGAAAAATGTGTGGGATTTGCAGACCTTTTAGAGGTCATACACAAACTCAAGTTTCAAATCCAGTTTGGAGCTAATTTTAGTATGTTGGCCTTCATTCCTTGCCTGTTCACATGAATGTTCTCCATCCCCACCCCCAGTATCCCTGTGTCGCACTGCTCATTGCATTAGGACTTTGTGGAGGAACTTCAGGGATTGCTTCTACCGCAGAACAAGAATGAGTACAGATATGTGTTCAACAGGAACATCTAAGTGTGTTTGGTCTTTTTTTCTTGTTTGTCTGGAAGAGGTTCAGCCAAGAATATTTTTTCTCGAATTGAATTTTTTAAAATTCACAATGAAAAGCAAAGAGTATTTTTATATATATTGAATATTTTCTAGGCTGTGAATCCCTTACTCTTGAGATACATATTAAGCTGAGAAGCCTGACCTAGTTTTATTTCAGGATAAATGGCTCCACTTTTGCTCCCTCCCCAGTTCCCAAGTAGCCAATGACATCAGCTCACCACCTGCCATTGACTTGAATTATCTTGTCATTTTTCTTCTTCCAGCAATAGAATGATATGTTGTGTAAAAATATCTAGGATATATTAAATAGTCACTGAGTGTTTATTCTCCTTTTCATGTGAACTCAGGAAGGACAGGAGGTATATTTAGACAGTAGATGATCATTCTCATGACTTTTATATTGAAAGAGATAGAAATTCACTAGAGCTCATATGGACCATATTTATAATCTGCATTTAGGTACAAGGCATGGAGTAACAGAGCTATAAGCCTGAATTTAAATGGAGACCAGATCAAGTCAACCAGGAAGTCGGGCCAGATTTGATATTCTATGTGGTTTAGAATGTATATGTTTATATGTTCTAGATATTTCTCCTACAAAGTATACGCAATTTCAAGTCCTGTCTTTGTCACACACAGACATACAACACATGCAAACGTTGCCTACTTATTAGTAGTAACAATATACTTATTTAGTAACAATATAAAGTATTTATTGGGAAGATGCTATGAAGAAAAGCTTAAATATATTCACAGGCTAGGAAAGGAAAGAAATTAACACATAGGATGTTAGTTAATAAATCATTGTGTCTGACTGAACAGTTGCTATTGAGAACCCTCACAGCATCGTTTTGTCTTTTTGTTATTGTTTGAATTTTGGGCACACTAAGCTGTGCTCTGGACTTATTCCTAAGGATCACTCCTAGCAGGGTTCCAGACACCATATGAAATGCTGGAAATTAAACCCAGGTTGAATGAAGGCAAGGCAAGCACCCTACCCACTGTGTTATCTCTGCCCCGCCATTTTGCTTTAAAAAACTATATATATATATATATATATATATGTATATGTATATGTATATATATATATGTATATATATATGTATAAACACGCACACACACACACACACTTGGGCTCTACTAGCACGAGACAGGACATATGGAGATGTTACTGGTGCCTGCTTGAGCCAATCGATGATGAACGGGAAGACAGTGATACAGTGATACACATTATATGTGTTGTGTGTATAAAAATATAAATTTCTATCTGTCTATGTAATTTGGGGAGGGAAGAGGGATTTGCCCACACCCAGAAATGCTCAGGTTTGCTGTGAGCTGATCCAGGGCCACCTCCATGCAAAGCATGCACTTAGTCCACTTGGCCTCTTAACACCTTGATGAAACACATACACCAGTGGCTCACCCTTGGATTGCATTGACTGCTCCCAGCTTGGTGCTTGGTGTTGCTCCTTGTGCTGCTTGAGGGACCTGCAGAGCTGTGGTCTGACCTGGGGCTCCTGCATGCAGAGTCTGTACTCTGGGCCTCCGAGGCCCCCTCCTGGCCCTGCATTTGCACTTTTGGATCACCTTTACCCCATATATCCACTTCACCTACACACTTTGGCACCCAGCAACCTATTCTCTGTATATTTGGTTTAATTTTAATTTTTGTAGGTTCACAGTAGGGGCTACACATGGCAGTGCCAGGGAGCAGGAGAGCATGTGGAGAATCACCCCCCAGGGCCTTATCCACACAAGACATGTACTCTGTCATCAGCTTCATCCTCGCATCCTTTCTTCGATTCGTCACACACTGCAAGGTCATGCAGTTCCCTATTTCTCTGATGTGTTACATGAAGACCTCCTTCATGTTGCAAATAAAAGTTCGTGTCTCTTCTAGCAGCTGTCATGTCTCCCCTGTTAGGTAGTCGCATAATCCCTATGTCCTCTCTTCCTGTCAGCTGTTTCCATATCTTGGCTCTTTCATTATCTTGGAGTTTATAACAGTGATACAGTGAATGGGGCATAAGATACCTTCACAAATCAGTGCTTTCACTTTCCTCAGATAAATACCCAGAGGTCGAATAGCTGGTAGTAACTGGAATAGCTGAACTATCAAATAATATTTTTTCTTGCTTTTTGGGATCACACCCGGCAATGCTCATGGGTTTCACCTGACTCTTCATTTTGGGATTACTCTTGGTGGTGCTTGGGGACCATATATGGGATACATGGATCGAACCCTGGTCAGTCATGTGCAAGGCAAAAGCCCCAGCTGCTGTATTATTGCTCAATTCCCATCATATGTCTGTTTTCAATGTTTGATAACCCGCCAAACTGTTTTCCAGACCAGCTGCGCCAGTTGACATTGTTACCACCAGTACACAGACTCTGCCTTTCTCCACATCCTTGCCAATGCTTGTTGCATCTTGTCTTTTTTCTTTTTATCTTATAATGGTTTTAACTTGTGTTTCCTTGTGATGCCGAGCATCTTGTCATCTCAGCCGTCGCCTATCTGTGGGCCTCGTTGGGGAAAATGTCACTTTAGATGCTCTGCCCCTTCCCCCTTTTAATGACGTAGAATAGTTTGGGTTGTTTCTTGGTATTAGACCTCCCACCCCCAAGCTTGGCTCAGGACTTACTGCTAGCTTTGCACTCAGGGATCACTCCAGAGATAGTATAGCAAGTAGGCCATGCGGCCAACTCAGGTTCACCCCTGACATCCTATATGGTCCTGCAAAGCCAGCCAGGAGTGATCCCTGAGCTGAGTGAGGAGTAAGCCATGAGTACAGCTGGGTGTGGCCAAAACCAAAAAAAGAGAAAAAAAGAGATAAAAGAAAGAACAAAGGAAAAAAGAATGGAGAGAGAGAAAGAAATTTAGAGAAATAAGAGGGGAGAGAAAGAAAATGAGAGAGGTACATGTTCAAGGGAGAACACAGTCTTCTCACTGAGAGGCAGGAGTAAGTCCTCAGCACTGCTGGGAGGAAAGATGGGAGAGAAGGAGAGAGAGAGAGAGAGAGAGAGAGAGAGAGAGAGAGAGAGAATGAGAAATTTTCATGTTATTTTTTGGTAATGAGTTATTCAAGTTATTCATAGTTCAACATATTCAACCTTTATCAGTTATTTGAAAAACTTCCCAATGGGTGGATTGTTTACTTTTCAATGCAGAAGATAAATTTGTTCCCTCTGGTTTGTTTGCCATTGTTTTGGTGTTAGATCAAGAAACAAAAGATGAAGCAGATTATGAGTTTCCTCCTAGTTCTATTGTTTCAAGTCTTCTATTCAAGTCTTATTCATTTGTGTTAATTTTTGTGGTGGGTAAGATTGTTGTCCAGTGTTGGATGACAGATTTAGCTAATCTGGGAGCTTTGGTGTTTTGCCCACTCACAGCTTAATCTATTTAAGCCAAGGTTCATTCTAATGAGACCTCTCTTTTTTGTAAACACTACTAGAGGGTGTGGCAGTTACAGAAGTCACCTTGATTGAATAACTTCTGACTTATACATCTACTAAGATTTCTATGTTTTCTAGATTGGGCACAGCTCCTCTTTATACCCACTGCACCCAGTGTGGGACAGTTAGAATTTACTAGGAGACTACCACCCTGGCTATGTTGAGACTATAGGAAGACTATAGGAAAGATCATACTAGTTTGCTCTCAAGCAGGCAAGTGTGACCCTTTCAGTATACGGAGAACAAGATACTCAGAATCACCCTGGTGCAGATAATAAATAAGAAGGACCTTGTGGGTACCATCTAGATTACATGAAGCTCATGAAATTAAGATGCATTACTTTATACCAGCCCTCTCTCTCTCTCTCTCTCCAGTGTTTTACATAAGAGATAATCTCAGAATAAGGGATTAGTCCTTGGCTTAACCTTTGTTTATACCTGTAATAGGTGTGGCACTGCCCTTCTACAATCTTTGTTGATACCTTCTTGTCACCTCCCTGACCGCCCTGGATTACTTTGGTGTATATAAGGGGACTGACTTGAGGCCCCTTGGCTTTTGCTCCTTGGCGTTTTGCTCCGTGGCTTTTTGGCTTTTGGCTTTTTGCTCCTGGGCCTCTTGCTCCTTCTTTTGGGTAGGACTCTTCTCGGGTGAGATTCTTCCTCTTTGGTGGGAGAGCGTAGTCTCCTTTGTATGGTCTAAATTCGGATCAGAGCTAGAGTTCTTTCATTATATTGGATTGCTGTGCAAGAGCTTTTGTACTACTAAAAGCCTTTTTTGGAACTGCACCGGACCGGCGTGAGTTTTTATCCGTTCCCCAGCGTCCTCGGAGGTAGAAGAGAACTTCTGTCCTGATACTGTCGGGGACCCCAGCGGCATCCCAGACAGTCCAGTTTCATTTTTTCTTTTCTTTTTTTTTTTTTTTTTTGCAAATGACGGTCTAGTTTTCCCATCATATATTTCAAGACTCTTGTTTTCATTGTATATTCTTGGCCTTTTAAATTAATTGATCAGAAAAGTGTGTGTGTTTATAGCTGCATTTTTTATTCTGTTCTGTTGATATATGGCTCTATTTTATACCAACACTGTACTGTTTTGATAGTTTTCTAATGTAGCTTGAAATCGTGAAATATGATGCCTCTAGCTTTGCTCTTCCTCAGTGGTTTGACCATGCTCAGGGTCTTTGTGGTGTTAAGTTTCAGAAACGTATGTCCTATTCTGTGAAAAATGCCATTGCTAATTTTATAGGGATTACACTCAATCTGTAGAATGCTTTGAGCATTTTGTACCTTCTTACAATTCTGACCCCAGAACACACATTTTTGTTTGTATCTTCTTCATGCTCTCTTATTAGTGTCACAGAGTTTGTAGTATCCTTTATGTCCTTTATTAAACTTATTCCCTTAATCTTCCTGAAGTAAATTTCTTACTTATGGTTTGTTACACTAATAGTGTACAGAGCTACCCCAGATTTTTTGTATATTTGTTTTCATACTACTGCTTGACTCACCCCTCCCCTACTCAATTCCCTACCTTGCTTCCTAATCTCAGTTTTATAATTTAAGGCCATGGATTTGTCATTGTTGAAGAGTCATTGTTCTTTTGTACTCCATAGATGAGTGAGTTCATATTATTTTTCCTCCCTGACTTAACTAATGTTAACTTCCAGTTATGTCCAAGTTGTAGCAAATTGCATGATTTCATTTTTCTTATAGCTATGTAGTATTTCATGATACACATTATATGTATACATTATATATATACATGTATGTATACTTAGATATGTATGTATGTTTAAATATAAGTAAACATATGTAAGTACATATATAGGTATCACTTAATCACTTGACATCCCATTATTCATCGATTTGCTAGAGCGGGCACCAGTAACATTTCTATTTGACCCTATCACATGCCAGTGTAGCCCAATGGCATCTGGTTGCTTCAGGAATACAAAGAGCCTCAAACCGTTCATTCAGGGTCTTGACCAAGAAGTCTGACCATCTTGTAGGTGGGCGGCCACATGATCTTTTGACATCCCGTGGGATCCAGTCAGTAATGGCTCTAGTCCAGCGGTTGTCTCCAAATCGCATTACATGTCCAGCCCATCTGATTTTCGATACCTTGACAAATGAGACAGCATCCCTGACTCTGGAACAGAGACAGAGGTTGGAACTTCAGATTCCTTCTTTCACTTGAGTGAGGCATGATATTCCAAGCATAGCTCTTTCGATTCCTCTTTGGGAGATCTGAATAGCATTCTCATCCTACTTTCGTAGGGCCCAGGTCTCTGAGGCAAATGTTAATGCAGGGAGAACAGTGGAGTTGAAGAGATGTGCCTGGAGTTGGAGGTTCTTTGTCTTTGCTATTTCTTCGATGCTTTTGAAGGCATTCCATGCTGCTCTCTTCCTCCTGCGCAGTTCAGGTTTTAGGTCATTCATCATGTTGACTTATCAACCTAGGTACACATAACTGCTGCATTCAGAGATGTTTGTTCCATTGAGAGTGAATGGGGCCTCTGGAACTAGTTCCTTTCTCATAAACATAGTTTTCTTGAGATTCAGCTGTAGACCTATCTTTCCACATTCTCGGTCAAAGTCAGCCAGCATTTGTGCCGCTTGACTAATGTTTGGTGTTATTAGAACAATATCATCAGCGAAGCGGAGGTGGTGTATTTTATATAGAGACATATATAAAAGTAAATATAAGTTGTATGCAAAACCACCTATCACTGTTAAGTGTTTATTTTTAAGCTTCCATATGCTGGCTGTATTTAGTCACACAATGGACATGGCTATGCCTATATATTTTCAAATTGGTTTGGGTGGTAGATACCAAGAAGTGGAATCATTTGGTATTATGGAAGCTTATTTCCTACATTTTAGAGAAATCTCCAGACTTCTTTTCCTAGAGGTTGAGGCAGTGAATGAGGGTTCCCAGGTCACTGCATCCTGCTGGTTATTTCCAGTCTTTGTTGATGTGTGCCAGTCTCACTGGTGTTTTGACTTGCATTTCCTTGATCATAAGTGGGGATGAACACTTTTTCATATGTCTCTAGCCACCCATTGTTCTTTTGGGGAATTGTCTATCTCTTCTCCATATTTTTTGGTAGGATTATTAGTTTTAATATTCTTGAATTTAAAACTGAGTGATTTACCAATCTCAGATATTAGCCCCATACCTGGTGCATAATGTGAAAATATTATCTCCCATTTTGCTGGGTGACTTTCTGTTTTTGCCCTTTTCTTTTGTCATGCAAAACTTTTAATCTGATATAGTCTGTTGAAATTGAAATCTTTATTGAGATTGTTCTAGATTTACATGGGGTTGAAAAAAGAAATCCCATGTAGATGATATAATAGCAACATACTTGCAAATTTTACTGCATTTCAATAGTAGTATATTGATAATGATATGAGCTGCTGCACATTCAGTTTTTAGTATTTTGTCATTTCTATCATTTTTTTCCTCGTGTTGTGTGTGTTTACAGCCATGGTTGTGGGGAACAATTGTATCACCTTAGGTCTTTCTCCTTGCCCCCCTGGACTACTTCAGCCTCACTCTCCCTTCCCCTCACCTTCATTCAAAACTCTCATACATATGGCTGCAATTTCATTATTTTAAAAACTGCCCACCACCCCAGCAGAGCCTCGCAACAAGCCAGACCACCCCCCACTCCATGAGGGCCACTATTTTCCACACCCAGACTTCCCTCTCCTCAGAACTCCACCCAGCAGAAGAGCCCATTACAGCCGGGCTCATTGAGATCCACCCTGCAGCAGTCTTTTTCAAGTCCAGCCCAGGTATGCTGATCCAGAGACTCACAGACATGGGGCAGAGCTGCTACCGGTTCTCCCTGTGCCCAGCTGCTCACGAGGCACCCAGGAGGGATGGCGGGTTCTAGCCCTGGCCCGCCACCCCAGCACAGCCTCACAAGCCAGACTACCCCCCACCCCATGAGGGACGCCATTTTCCACATCTGGACTTCCCTCTCCTCAGAACTCCACACAGCAGAAGAGCCTATTACAGCCTGGTTCTTCAATAAATGCTGGATTTAGAGGTGACTACAAGAGTATGCCACCCCCACGGCCAGAGCCTGGCAAGCTACCTGTGTCGTATTTGAATGCCAAATACCAGTAACAATTATAGACCTCATTCCCATGACCTGATGTAATGGTTTGAGGCTCTTTATGTTCCTGGAGGAAGCAGGTTCCCTTGTGCTCTATTAGCATGAGACAGGACATATGGAGATGTTGCTGGTGTCCGCTCGAGCAAATAAATGATGAGCGGGAAGACTGTAAACATAAATTACAGCCCAAAACTATGGGTTTTCTCTATTTAAAAAATGGTGTTATTTGTCTTTTTATTATTAGGTTGGAATGTATTTCTGTATATTCTCAAAGGACCTTTGGAAGATAGGAGTATTATGAATATTATCTCTGTGACTTTTGTTTTCTTAACTATCTTTTTGAAGAGTAGAGATTTTTCGTTTATATCATGGCAAACTTATTATTTCGTAATGGTACTTTTGCATTCCCACTGAGAAACTTTTTGCCTACTCCCAAGATTACCAGCAATTCATAGTTGTTTCTTACGAAACTTCACGTTTTTAATGGCCCTTCTGTTTTTTTTTTTTTTTTTTTTTTTCTTTGCTTATCTGTCTCAAATCAATTTGGTTGTAAGAAAGGTTAAAGTTCAACTCTTTACCTATACATGGTTGTAAAATAGTTGTTTCAGAACTATCTTTTTGTCTTGGCTCACACCTGACCTTACACAGGACTTACTCCTGGCTCTATTCTCAGGGATCTTCTTGACCATACCTGAGGGTCTGTAAGCTAAGTCCCCAAGGGAGACCTAGGCTCAGGGTCATGATGTGCGTTGTGAGGTCCAGTTCTAGGTCTAGCTCACTTGATCCCTTTCTCCAAGTGAATGCAAGGGCAATGGCATTGGGTGCACTGTGACTAGGGAAACTTGCTGAGGGGGCCAGAGCAATAGCACAGTGAGTGGGGCATTTGCCTTGCACATGGTTGACCCAGGTTCGATAACCGGCAACCCATATGGTCCCCCCAAGCACTGCCAGGAGTAATTCCTGAGTAAAGAGCCATGAGTAACCCCTAAGCATTGCCGGGTGTGACCCCAAAAAATACCTGCTGAAACCCTGTCAGCTAAGTGAAAGGCAAGTGAAAGGCCCCATCCCCTGTACTGTCTCTTTGGCCCTTCAGTACCAGTTTTAAAGACTTTTCCTAAATAAGTTCTTGGATCTGCATAAAATCAACTGGCTGACAGGTGTGGATATTTCTGGATTTATGGATCTATTCCATTGATCCAGTTGCCTATTTTTATACAATCAGATAAGATTGTATCTTGAGTCTTCTGGTCTTTCACTTCCCAAGACTGACTGCTATTAGCGATGAGAAGCATTTAATCTTGAGCATATATATTTGTGATTTTGAAAAATTCTTTCAGGGGCCGGAGCAATAGCACAGCAGAGAGAGCGTGTGCCTTTCATGCAGCCAACCCGGGTTCAATCCCCAGCATCCCATATGGTCCCCTGAGCACTACCAGGAGTAATTCCTGAGTGCAGAGTCAGGATTAACCCCTGAATATTGCCGGGTATGACCCAAAAAAGAAAAAAAAAAAGAAAAGATTCTTTCAGCTCATTTAATATTTTCATAATATGGTTCTGTTCCCTCTTCCTTAAATTTAGTCTTCAGTGTTTATTTCTTTTCATGCTGTCAAAAGTGGAATTTGCAGTTGGTTTCCAATTGTTTACTCCAAGTACAGAGGATATAGTAACCCTCTAGTGCACACAGGAATGGTGCCCTTCTGAACCTGGGAACCTCTCCTGGACACGACCATGTTCTCAGTTGGTGGAAGCCACTGAAGAGTTGATCCGGTTTGCACTGAAAGAGGAAGTGTGGAGAACGGGGTAGGAAGTGAAGACAGTGGAGCGTGAAAGCCTCTAAGAATGTTAGTACACGGCATGTAAATCTCTTACCACCACAGCACCTGCTACGATGGCTCTCCCTGTCCCAGTGTCACAGACACGAAGAATTGGAAGGACTGAGGAAGGGGACCTAGGCTCAGGGTCATGCTGTGGGTTGTGAGGTCCAGTCCTAGTTCTAGCTCACTTGGACCCTTTCTCCAAGTGGATGGTGAAGGGTTTGGATTGAGGCAAGGGCAGTGGCATTGGGTGCACTGTGACTAGAGAAAAACCTGCTGAAAGAGGATTTGTCAGGCATTTATTTTCCCCTGTAGTGCACGGCTGTTGTGTCACCAGGTGTATGATCATGTAGCCCTGGGTTCCTAGCATGAGGTCTCGGTGAAACTGTGTGTGATGCTCTTAGCCTGGCGTTGGTGTTGGCAGTGCTCAGTTGGCAGTTGCTCTCTTAGGGTTATGCCTATAGGCTTCACCTTGAAGACAAAAAAAAGAAAAAGGAAGAGCACTGGGATCTGTGGCTGACACAGCTTTGGACTAATCCCATTTTACGTTTATGTGAGATCAGCTAGAAAAGTGAGCGGCTTCAAGAAAAATTCTGTGCTAAAGATAACATTAGGAACTAGTCTTTAGCATGCTGCATGGTGCTGATCAGACCAAACAGAGAAGTCATCTTTAGTTTAAAATAGAGGAAGACATTTCCTTTTAAGGGCACTGTGCTTGTTTTCATTCAGAGCTAGGCCAGTAGTCATGGGAGGCTTAATGGGGCCCTAAAATGTTATGTTAGGGGCCTAGAAGATGCCACAATGCCTAAACATGCTTAACTTAGAGGGTACAAGGCTTTGAGGTCAAATCTTAGTAAGTCCCAACCATACATGTTTGCTTATTTTAAAATAATTTATTAATATATTTTAGTCAAGATCCAGAAAAGATTCACAAAATTATGGTTGATTGGTCTCCTAAGCTTCCCCTCATTCCCTCCATTACCTTTCTTGTGACTTTTTATTTTTGAAGAAATCAACTTGTCTTAACGTCAAGGTTGCACTAAATCCCCATGTTTTATGCATTTTCTCCATTTCCTTTAAGTTGATTTTCAGTTCTAAGTTTGACCAGATCCAGGATCTTTGTTTTCACTATTTTCAATTGGCTTGATTTTAATTTTGTTTTTCTTTACAAGAAAGGATTGTGGCTTCCCTTAGGGATAATAGTGCCTTATTTTCTCTTTTTCTGATTCTTTGCAGCCATTGTTGACCACATTCCATCTCAGACTTTCTCTATGAAGTAAAATGCATCAATGTGTGCTGATCACATTACCGTGATGTCTCTATTCTCTCAGCCTCACCTATGACCTATGCAGCAAAATGAAGTTTGAAGTGTATAAAAGCGTAATTGAATTTAAGCAGCCTTTCATAACTGGTACCAAATAGTTCTAGAATGTTTCCTTAATAAAAATAAAATTGACTCTTGGGGTTGGAGCGATAGAATGCTGGGTAGGGCATGTGCCTTGTACACGGCCGACCTGGGTTCGTCCCCAGAATCCCATATGGTCCCCCTTCGCACCGCCAGAAGTGATTCCTGAGTAAAGAACCAGAAGTAATCCCTGAGTATCGCTGGGTGTGACCCAAAAAGCCAAAGAAAAAAATGGACTCAATTTAAAGGGTTTCTCAGCTTTGATTCTTTGTGTTTTATACTTTATCAGAATGTTCTTCCGATGCAATAAAAGTAAGGCCGAGGGGGAAGCAGCGGTGCGGAGATATCACATGGCAGGTAGGAATTTCTCATCTGTTTTCTAGCCTGTTAAATCTGCAGCACCACAGGCCTAAAAGAGGTCTTTCAGCCCTCTGTGAGCTTGCCAGGCTTCGTCATATTGTCCCTGAAACAGTTTTCTCTCTTAAGCAAGGGAAGCATCATTATGGTCTTTTAATTCAAAAGTCCAGCTTGATCATATCAAAGTATTAATTATTTGCCTGTTATTTCACATAGTTAAACTTAACTATAGGCTGTATTCTACTTAGGGAGAATTAAGATTAGAGAACCTCAGTGTTGAATTTTCTGCTGGTTCAGCTTCCAAACCATTTGGATTAGATGACCTGCGAGGACGCTCCAGGAATGCAAAGTGGGCAAAAGTGCCCCCTGCCATGCCCACCACCTCTGTGATGATGGTGCCGGACTGATGGTAGGGGATGGCATCTTCTGGAGATTAAAGATTGACCGACTATCTGTTGGTGCCAGGCTTGTAACGGCATACCTCACTATATGGGCCTTAGCCAGATAGGATGGAGTTGACAGTTCTGTAATTACTTAGAGGATTCAAAGACTTCACATCGCATGTGTCCTCTGTATTGGCACATAGGCCATATAACCTTTAACTCCCCTTTTCCCATTTCTGCTGTACCACATTCCCTCTTTCCTTACATGTCCTGCATGTCCTGCATTCCTTCTGCCCCTAACTAACCATGTTTGCCCTGAATAAACTTATCGATTGATCACCAGTCACTGGCTCCTGTCTACTGGTTCCCCAATCAGCAGTTTATGAATGTGTCTATGAACTATCACTCTTAGACTAGTTTGGAATTGGCTCCTTAGCTCCCAGGTCCACCACTGTTGGACAGTTGACAAGTGGAGCTCCAACTCCGGGATCTGAAAGGCATTAAGAAATAGCAGTGGTGGGGTAGGTGGGGGTGGGGGCAGAGAGTACAGCAGGGAGGGTGTTTTCCTTGCATGTGGCCAACCCTAGTTCCAACCCTGGCATCCCATATGGTAGCCAGAGCTGCTAAGAGTAACTCCAGAGTGCAGAGCCAGGAGTAACCTTGAGCATCTCTCGGTGTCACCCAAAAAGCAAAAAGAAAAAAAAAAGAAAAGAAAAAAGTAGTGGGAGGAGGAAGTGGTGGAGGGAAACTGATGACATTGGTAGTGAGAAGTGTAGAGCAGTGGAGGGATCGGTGTTGGAACACTGTATGACTGAAACCCAATCATGGAAGCTTTGAAACTGTGTATGGTGACTCAATCAAAAGAATAAATATATAAACTAGATGGAGCCTCCACATAAAGGTGGTAAGTGAGACAATTTATAAAACAAAAAATCAGTGCAGAGCTAAGCCCTTTTATTTGCAAACACAATCTATAGTTTCTTGATGAAGGCACCCTGGAGACAGATATGGAAAAGGGAAAAGGATAATGTATGTAAGGTACTGAGTCAAGGCAGACAAATTCCACCACTATTGTGGATAGTATGGGCAGTATTGAATGCCGTGATGAAAGTTTTGGACTGAATGGGTATGGAAGTAGAAATTTGTAGTGAAACAAAAGGCTCTGTGCATGAAGATGAGCTAGATATTGAATATTAAATAAAATAAGGTAAAATAAGGAGACTGAAATATTTGAGAGCCTTAAGCTCACTCAACCTCCTCTTCCTGCTTCTCAAATTTCAAAGAGACTATCTTATGGCTTATCTTATGGCACCTCACCTCACTTAAAGGGAAGGGATGAACACTTAAAATTTCCACTGACCTAAAATCTTACAATGCACTTCTTTTGTCCCTTATGAGTGCTCCTTTTCGTTTGACTCAGCAAGTGTATACAATGATCCCCTCAAAACAGATGAGCCCTTTCAGTCCCAGGTCCAGACATTCCCTAAAAAGGAGCCTCCTCAGCTTAAGAATTCCTGTTAGAAAATGCAATTGCCTCCCTTACCTACCCAACAGTGGTCTGTTGCCCCATGACGAGATGAATTGCACCTCATCTTTCTACTCCATCTTGGGAACCATAATCTTCCAGAATCCCTCTTTCTTGGGGACCTGGTAAAAAAAGCTCAATTTCAAGGTTTTTGGAACTGCACTTGGTGATTCTAGCCTGCCAGAGGTATCGGCACTGCAGGGGCCAAGAAAGTGGCTGGAGCATGCTGCTCTTACACTCACAAATAAATGCAGTTGTTCTATATATGTCCCTCTCTTTCTAACTCATTTCACTCAACATGATATTCTCCATGTCCATGCATGTAGGAGAAAATTTCATTACTTCATTTGTTCTGGTGGCTGAGTAGTATTCCATTGTGTAGATGTACCATAGTTTCTTTCTCCAGTTATCTGTTCTCAGTGACTCAGGTGGTTTCCAGATTCTGGCATTTTTGATTCTCATCTTGTTCCTCTTGAATTCATCTCTTAGTTTCCTTGTCTGCCCATGAGTTATTTAAAGGTATTTTTCCATCTTTTGCTATTGCCTGGAAGTTTTCTAAATCTTATCTATAAGCTCATTGATTTGGGGGGTTTTTGAGGTCACACCTGGCGACTCTCAGGGGTTACTCCTGGCTGTGCTTGGGGGACCATATGGAATGCCAGGGATCGAATCCAGGTCAGCCACATGCAAGGTAAATGCCCTAACCATTGTGCTATTGCTCTGGCCTCCTCACTGATTTTGTCTTTGGCTGTTTTACTCTACTTTTGAGAGCACCTATTGGATTCGTTCTAAACATTTCAGGTTTAACCCTGGAGTTGTCATTTCCCCTCCTGCAGAGAGCTTAGGCTAATTTAATTGGACCAATGCTGGTACATTGGGGCATATCCTGTCCCACTGGGGCACACAACCCTCTGTGTTTAATTTTGGCCTCTCCTTTGTGCTCTTCTTCTTTTACCTGTTGGTCACAGTTCTCTCCTATTCCAGCACAGTGATTTGCAGTTAGCCTTCTAATGACTTTGGATTTTGAACTGTAAGTGAAATGTTGTTTTTTCTTTTTTCCTTTTTATCCTTTGCATATTTTTATGTTAGATCAATGTCCTTTTTGTATAGACACAGGGATATGCTTAATGCTATGCATTTGTAATATGGGAGTTAATTGACTCTGAAAGATTTAATCCTGGGCATTCATGGGCATTCATCATATTTACCTGACTTAAACCTCAATTGCTCCTAGATTGATCTTAGTTCCTTACACCCCTAAGAGTATTGGATGGACCAGGGCAAACTGTGAGTAAGCTACCCAGGCCTATACATGGCTAAATGCCATAAGAAATGTAATAAGTTAAGAGGACAGAACAAATTGTTAAGAGGACAGAAAAATCATGGAACAAATTCTGTCATGGCCCCAAAATAAGCAACTGATTTATGACCCTATTGCAGTAGGAAAAACTAACTTCCTCAGGATTGTAGTCTGGAATATAACAAGATATTTCCAGGAAAAACCACCCTTTACCAGGAGTTCAGAGAGACCATTTAAAACTTAATCCAGGATATAGATAAAAGTCTATGTCTCTTCATTTCTTGGGGAGTGGGGGGAGGGAACCTGGGTCGTTGGTGGTGGGAGATGGGCACTGGTGGCGGGATGGGTGCTGGAACACTGTATGACCAAAACCCAAATATGAACTTTTTAATTGTATTTCTTTGTAATTGTAAAAATAAAAAATTATTTTTTAAAAAGTCTATGTCTCTTACTGTGTTTATACAAAATAACTAGAATTATTATTAATAAGTAAATTTAACATAATTGTTTGTATGGAGAAAAGATATGCAATTCTGCCCTGGTCCTGGGGATCTTCTATAGCCCCAGGGCAAGATCCCATCCCTGGGAGGAGTCCCCTAGTAGACTATTTCCAGAAGGGAAGAGGCTTTTTACATCTACTGTTTTAGTATTAAAGTTCAATCAATCACCTGTTTGTAACCCCAGCCCCAAATCCTTCATAACACCTCTACAATTAGCTGACTTCACTTGAATTAATTGGCCCCTAAATACCAACTAGCCTGGGCTCTGTTTCCTCATCCATCAGTGGTGGGGGGAGGCACGGTTGTCAGCCTCAAATGCACCAAGGGACCTCTCCAAACCCAAACATCTTTTGGGGTCCCTGCTGAACCCCCAATAGGCAAGCACTGAGTTTTTCATTTCATCTACTGAAATTATTCTGTCTGTAGTTTTATGTTTTATGTTCTGATATCTTTCTGTTTTATTGGCTGTCCCATTCCATTGTTTCTTGGAGCTCATTAAGCAAGCACTCTCATTATTAAACATTCTCATTATTAAAGAATCTCTCTGAATTCTTTACAGAGAGATTATGTATGTGGTTATCCTTTTTGAAGACACTTGTAGAATGTCTTTGACCTATAGTTATAGTTAAGCCAACTGAAGGAGATGGGGGTATGACCATAACTACAGTGTTACACAGAGAAGTGGACCTCAGAGAGAGGCAGTGGAAACTATCAGATAAGTGACTGAGCAGAAGCACCTGCAGGCAGGGCTGCAGTGTGGGAAAATGATCTGATTCAGGAAAGGGGGAGGTGCTTCTCATCACAGTTGCTGTGCAATGAGGATATCGTGGTGTATGGGTATAATTGTCAGTGTGTGTGTGTGTACATGTTCACGCATCGCTCTGTGCATTTGTGCATATCTGCATGCACAGTTTTAAACTTACACCTGTATGCATGCTTCAGAAGTAGCAGTGGGAATAACTCATTAAAAATTCAGAGCCAGAAACAGAATTGAGAACATGAGTTGAATTATAGATATCTGTTCTGAGGAAAGAAGATTAAAGGAGAGTTTCCTTTTTTGTTTTGTTTCTCTCTCTGGCTGTTAGTGTTAGGGGGGTCACTGGAACTCTGGTTGGTGGAAATGGCAGGTCAGTGGGAGTGAGAGCATAAAAGCAGCATTCTGGAATTTTCTCCCCCTCCTCTGCTCCCCACTGATTATTTCAGGGGACAACTGCATTTTAACCCCGTTGTTTTTTTAAAAAAAGTATTTTTTATTATACCACTGTGAGATATACAATTACAAAGACATACAATTAAAAAGTTCATATTTGGGTTTTGGTCATACAGTGTTCCAGCACCCATCCCTCCACCAGTGCCCATCTCCCACCACCAACTACCTGGTTCCTTCCCCCTCCCCCAGCCCGCCTCCATGGCAGGTTCTTTATTTCTTTCCCTTTCTCTCTCTTTCTCTTTTCCTTCCCTTCCAGACTATGGATTACAGAAAATACATTAAAGGGTTGTCATGTGTATCTTTTTGCCTGTATTTAATGCTCAGTTCTAGGTTGGCATTAGTACCCTCGACAATTGTTAGCACACTGTTCCATTTTCTGTCTTACCTAGCCTCTGACTCCCACACCTTTGTGATAATTTCCATCTTGGACAAGACCACCTGATATGAGGTCATGTTTCACTTGACCTTGGATATTGGTATCATAATATGTAAATATATATTTATGTCATGCAAATAAATGCAGTCATTCTGTATCTGTCTCTATCCTTCTGGCTAATTTCACTCAACATCATCTTCTCCATGTCCATCCATTTATAGGCAAATTTTATAACTTCATTTTTCCTAACAGCTGCATAGTATTCCATTGTGTAGATGTACCAAAGCTTCTTTATCCAGTCATCGATTCTCGGGCACTCTGGTTGTTTCCAGATTCTGGCTATTGTGAATAATGCTGCTATGAACATAAAAGTAGGGATGGTGTTCCCCGCTGCATATTTTTGGCTTCCCAGAGTAGATTCCCAGGAGTGGTATGGCTGGGTCAAATGGGAGTTCAATTTCTAGTCTTTGGAGGAATGTCCATATTGTTTTCCAGAAAGGCTGTACCAGCCGGCATTCTCACCAACAATGGATGAGTGTCTCCTTTTCCCCACATCCACGCCAGCACTTGTTGTTTTTGCTCTTTTGAATATGTGCCAGCCTCTGTGGTGTAAAATGATATATCTCATTGTTGTTTTGATTTGCATCTCTCTGATGATTAGTGATGATATTTTTTCATATGTTTTTGGTCATTTGACTTTCTTCCTTGTTGAGGTTTCTGTGCATTTCTTCTCCCCATTTTTTGATAGGGTTATTTGTTTTCTTCTTGTAAAGTTCTACCAGTGCCTGATATATCCTGGATATTAACCCCTTATCAGATGGGTATTGGGTGAATATTCTTTCCCATTCTGTGGACTGCCTTTCTATCTTAGTCACTGTTTCTTTTGAGGTGCAGAAGCTTTTTAGTTTCATGTAGTCCCATATGTTTATCTTTTCTTCTAGTTGCTTTGTTAGTGATGTTTCACCTTTAAAAGATGCCTTTAGCTTCAATGTCATGGAGGGTTTTCCTATATTTTTTCAATGTACTTTATGGATTCAAGTCTGATATTGGGATCTTTAATCCATTTTGATCTGAGTTTTGTGCATGGTGATGTCTCCCATCTTCTTTTTCCAGAGGATTGCTTTAGCTATCCTTGTCACCCGTTGCTTTTAATATTATTGTCTGTTGTTATTGTACAAAGGGGTTTAGAGATGATTGATACCTAGTGTATTTCAATGAATAACTGATTTGTGCAAATACACGGGAGACTAATGAATATTTTTTCTCCTTGGATTTACAGGGTCCATATTTCCAGGGAACAGCTGCTCATTGACCGGTTACACTATTTCTTATCCATCAGTTCTTTCATTGTGTTCTTTCAGTGCTCATGCCCCTCTGCATATTATATTGGAAACTCAAGAAGTTGTCAACCCAGTTGCAAAACCCACAAGAAAGGATTCTCACACAAAGACCGAGAAAAGCACTAGAGAAGGATTAATTTCAGGAGAAGTTCAAGAGAACAAAGATTGAACCCAGAGTGTTACAACTTCTATCCTCCCTGAAAGAGAATAACATTGGCACTGCATTGGCTGATGACTATGAATCCTGGTTTGATCTATGTATCCATGTTTTAATAAAGTTACCTTGGAAGCAGAGAGAACACTTACTAGGGAATCAAAGGGAACATGTACTGTGTTCCTTTGTCTGACTTCCTCTACCCCATGCATCCTCCCCCCCCCGAGCTTCCTCTACCCCATGCATCCTCTCTTCTCCCAGAGTTAGGTACAACCCATTACCCCATTTTACATTTGCCTCAATCCATAAGGTAAGTTGATTTGGTTGGCTGATGGCTTTGTTTGATTTATTTTAAATTTATTATATAACTATGAGACAGATAGTTACAAAGCTGCTCATGATTGGGTTTTCAGTCATACAGTGTTCCAACACACTTCCCTCTAGCAGTGCACATTTCTCACCACCAATATCCCCAGTTTCCCTCTCCCCCACCTCACCTGCCTCTATGGCAGACACTTTTCTTCTTCTTCTTCTTCTTCTTCTTCTTCTTCTTCTTCTTCTTCTTCTTCTTCTTCTTCTTCTTCTTCTTCTTCTTCTTCTTCTTCTTCTTCTTCTTCTTCTTCTTCTTCCTCCCTCCTCCTCCTTCTCCTCCTCCTTCCTCTTCCTCTTCTTCTTCTTCCTCCTCCTCCTCCTCTTCTTCTTCTTCTTCTTCACTTCTTCTTCTTCTTCTGCTTCTTCTTCTTCTTTTTCTCTCTCTCTTCTTTCTCGCATTGTGGTCTGCAGTATATTCACTGAGAGATTACCATGTATATACCTTTAACTACTTTCAATACTCAGTTCTAGTCAGTGTTACCAACTATTGTTGACAAACTAGTCCCTTCTTTATCTTACTTTACCTCTGTCCCCACACACTTGTGGTAGATTCTAACCATTAACAAGTCATCCTGATCCCTGTTTTGCCTGGCTTTGGATATTAGTCTCATAATATTTTTTTAATATGCTACAAATGAAAGTAGTCATTCTATACCTGTCCTCCTTCTAATTTCATTCAATATGACATAATCCAGTTCCATCCATTTAGAGGCAAATTTCATTACTTCATTTTTCCTAACACCTGCATAGTATTCCATTTGTAGATGTCCGATGGTTTCTTTATCAAGTCCTCTTTCCTTGGGCACTCAGGTTGTTTCCAAATTCTGGCTATTGTGAACAGTGCTGCAATGAACATAAAAGTTCAGATGGAGTATCTTCTGTGTGTTTTTGGGTACCAAGAGTATATTCCCAGGAGTGGTATTGCTGGGTCAAATGGGAGTGCAATTTCTAGTTTTTTGGAGGAATGTCCGTACTTTTTTCCAAAAAAGGCTGGCCCAGTCAGCATTTCCACCAACAGTAGATGAGAGTGCCTTTCTTCCCACATCCACACCAGCACTGGTTGTTCTTGCTCTTCTGGATGTTTGCCAATCTCCGTGGTGTGAGATGATATCTCATTGTTTTGATTTGCATCTCCCTAGTGATTAGTGATGCATTTTTCATATGCCTTTTGACCATTTGAATTTATTCTTTTGAGGAAGTTTCTGTTCATTTCTTCTCGCCATTTTTTTATGGGGTTGGATGTTATTTTCCTGTAAAGGTCTACCAGTGCTTTATATATCTTGGAGATTAACCCATTTTTAGATGGGTATTGGATAAAATATCCATTCCTGATCCGTGGGCTGTCTTTGTATTTTGGTCACAATTTCTTTGGGGATACAGAAGCTTCTTAGTTTCGTGTAGCCCCATTTGTTTATTTTTGTTTTCACTTACTTTGTCAGTGGTGCTTCATCTCTGGAGATACCTTTAGCCTCAATGTTGTGGGAGGAGTTTGCCTGTTTTCTTTAATGTACCTTATGGATTCAGGTCTGATATTGAGATCTTTAATCCATTTTTGGTTTTTTTGTTTTTTTTTTTAAACATTTTATTATACCACCGTGAGATATACAATTACAACGTTGTTCACGCTTGGGGGTTTCGGTCACATGGTGTTTCCAGCACCCCGCCCTCCACCAGTGCCCCTCAGCCACCACCCATGTCCCCAATTCCCTCCCCCTCCCCATCCCGCCTAAATGGCAGGTTCTTTTTATCTCCTCTCCTCTCCCTCTCTCTCTCCTCCTTCTCCCACACATTGTGGGTTGCACTACGATACACTTAGAAGCCATCATTTGCATTTTTTTTGTCTGTATTTAATGCTCAGTTCTAAGTTAGTATCAGAACTTTAAACATTTATTCACTCATGTTCCTTTCTCTATCTAAACCAACCTCTGACTCCCCACGCTTGTGGTAATTTCCACTTTTGGTGTGGATGTGGGGAAAGGGGACTCTCATACACTGTTGGTGGGAATGTCGAGCTTGTACAACCTTTCTGGAAAACAATATGGACATTCCTCCAAAGACTAGAAATTGAGCTCCCTTTGACCCAGCCATACCGCTCTTTAATCCATTTTGATCTGACATTTACACTTGGTATTAGAAAGAGCTGTGGTCACAAAAGTGGCCCGAGCAGGCTGCTGTCCCCGAGACAACTGTAGATGGAGGCGCAGGGGTCCGTGGGGTGGAGTGGGGAGGCGGGCCCAGCCCGTGTCTGACCGGGCTTGCACCCCCCAGCTGCCGGGCCATGTTTGTGCCCACAGCGAGGAAGTAAGCAGTAGGTGTGCCGCCCTTTGGTGTTTTGGAGGAGCCCCACAAGACCCCCAGTTCTAGAAATTACTTTAATTGGGAAAAGAGTCGCCTCAGGTCGGAGCAGCTTGGAGAGCTCGGAAGAGTTGAGCACTGAGCGTCCTTGGGTGGGGGCTGACTCATGGTCTAGGCAGGTTAGGGAAAAGACAGGAGGGGGCCTGAAGCCCTGTAAAGAGCAAAGGCCCTGTGGTAGGTGGGGCCGAGGAAGCCAGATAGAAGGGGCTGGGGGCCGGTGGAAGCCGGATAGAAGGGGGTTGGGTGCCGGGAGGAAGCCTGATAGAAGGGTTTGGGGGGTAGGAGAGACCGCAGAGCAGGGCGCTGGCCTGTACGCACCAACCGGGTTCAGTTCACGGTATCCCATAGGATTCCCGAGCACCGCCAGGAATGAGTCCTGAGCGCAGAGTCAGGAGGACCCCAGCGTCGGAGGGTGTGATTCCAAAAGAAATGCGAAAAGGAGTTTGGAAGCCACAGAACACCCTTGTAGGACTCCAGCCTATTTTCTTGTGCTTAGATCCAGTGTTTTTTTTTCTTTTTTCTGGGTGAACCCAGAGCCACGGCGGGGCCTGGCAAGCTACCTGTGGTGTATTTGATATGCCAAAAACAGTAACAATAATGGACCTCATTCCCAAGGAATGGAGACGTTACTGGTGCCCGCTCGAGCAAATGGATGAACATTGGGAAGACAAGTGATTAGAAATAGGTCTGAGTTTGTTTTTATACATATAGATGCCCAGTTTTCCCTGCACCACTTGTTACTCTACTTCCCATATATATTATTCCTTTATCAAAGATTAAATGTTCATATATTTGAGGGTGTGTGTGAGGATATCAACTCCATTCTATAGGTCTACAGGTCTGTTTTTATTCCAATACCGTGCTGTAATTTACTACTCCTTAGTAGTACAATTTGAAGTTGGGAAAGGTAATGCCTCCCCATCTTATTTTTTTCCAAGAATTGCTTTAGCTATCCATGAGGGCTTATTATTCCATAAGGAATTTGGAAGTGTTTGACCAACTTCTTTAAAAAGTATTTATTTTGGGGCACACCAAGTGGTGCAGCCCTGGTTCATTGCTAGGAGACACTACTGGTAGAGCTTCAGGGACTGTTTAATTCCTAATATCATATTCAGACCTCTTGCATGCAAAAGCAGGGTCATCAGCTCCTCGAACCCTTTGCAGAGTTGGGTCCCACATTTGCAGAGAGGATAGCCACAATACCACAGACTCTTAGAGATTATCAGAGCTTGAGTCTCTCCTGCCTCTTCCCTAGGAGCAGTCCAGGCACGCTGGTGCTTACCGATACCTTTTCTCCAGGTGGGAGACCTAGGAAAGAATTTCATGTGAGCAAGGACAAAGGAATTGATTCTTCTTTTTGATTTCCAGTCTGCCTTCCCACCAAGAGTGGGATGCCTAGCCAGAGAGTTAGTAGAGCAGGTAGAACATTTGCCCTGCAAACAGCCAACACAAGTTCTATTCCCAACACCCCCATATGATCATCTGAGTCCTACCAGGGAATAATCCCTAAGCAGAAAGTTAGAATTAAAATCTAAATATGGTGTAATATGGCCCAACGTACAGGGAAAAATAGTAATGGGACCCCGTTTGAGTGTAGAGAGACCACTGTAATATTTTTCTTTCCATATAATTGTTTAGTGCCACTCAAAAAGCAAATTGATCCTGACCCGATCAATATCAGTTCCTTGATAAAAGGAAAAATATTCTCTCCCTAAGTTTTCTACTTTTTGTTTCTTTTGGAATTCTCCTAAGACTCATTAAACTGATGCTAAAGAAACATGTTTTGTTTTTAAGATTTCAGCCTACTGTGCTTCTGTCCACTCCTCGAGGGTCTCATGTCTCTCCTCCTACCCAAAAACACAAAAGCAGCATCAGACTCCTGATCCCAGTCAATGCCTGACTTTCCTTGGACGTGACCATACTGGCTTAGATAGTAAAGAAGGTAGTGGCAGTGATTTTGGGGAGAAGAGGTTAATGATTTGTCTCCAGCTCTATCAGGAAAAAGGGATGTGGGGAGAGTAATTCACCTAGCTTGGTTTCTCAGGTCCTACATTCTCAGTCAGGAAAACCCAAAGATTTTTGGGCGTGGTGAGCACCAGGACTATGGCTTCCATCACCATCATGGAGGAGAAACCAGCCATTCCCATGAGATGAGACCCCTCACCTCTGGTTCACTGGCTGCTTGGGCTGTGACTGAGCCCAATTTGGGAATCTGTCAGTGCTACCTAACAAATTTGAGAAACACATTTATTTATTGTCTGTATAACCAGCTATAGGCTTTAATACTCAGTGATCTGTATTTCCAAGGAGTGCAAATTATGTTTAATTATTTTATCAGGCAAACATGTCCTTTCCAAAACATAATTAGTTTCTTTGCAAAGGATTATTGGTGATTATGAAATTCCCACTTTGAACCTATTGGTTCTTTAAATTTATCTCCGTTTATAGCCTTGTTTAAAATGCTTCAAATTTGTTTTTACATGTCAACACATTTGTTTGTGCTCTACTCTCAGCTAAGGGGAGTACATTTCTTAGAAAACAAAACTAAAATTAGACTTCTTTGAAAGTTTAGAGACAAGAGCAAGTACAGGGGCTTGAACAATTGCCTTGGGGAGCCAACCCAAGCTCAATCCAGGGCATCCCGAAAAGATCAGGAGTAATTCCTGAGTGCAGAGACAGGAGTAACCCCCTGAGCATTGCAAGGTGTGACCCAAAAAAGCAAAAAAAGAAAAGATTAATACACTGATATTATAGAGAGTTGAACTTTATGTTTCAGAGCATATTCAACTACCTTTATTGGTGAAAAGAGCTACTAGAAGCCAATAAATACAAATATGATCCTAAAAATGACAATTTTTCCTTTCAGTCAATTCAAAACAGGTAATCACTTGATCACTTGACATCCCATTATTCATTGATTTGCTTGAGCGGACGCCAGTAACATTTCCATTTGACCTCATCACAGTGCCAGTGTAGCCCAACGGCATCTGCTTGCTTCAGGAATTTGAAGAGCCTCAAACTGTTCATTCAGGGTCTTGACAAAGAAGTCTGACCATCTTGTAGGTAGTGCAGCCACGTGATCTTTTGACATGCCGTGGGATCCTGTCGGTAATGGCTCTAGTCCAGCAGTCGTCTCCAAATCACATACATGTCCAGCCCATCTGATTTTCGATGCCTTAGCAAAACGAGACAGGGTCCCTGACTCTGGAACAGCAACGGAGGTCGGAGCTCCGTTCCTTCTTTGCATTCTGTTTGAATGCAAGGTGCCCTCCCAATAGAAAATCAGCAGGGACAGTTCTACTGTTCAAGAAGGGAGACATTCATGACATTGGCAACAATCGCCCAATCTGCCTGTTGTCCGTCATCTACAAGCTGTTCACTTGAGTCATCCTGAACAGGATTGGCAGAACATTAAATGAAGGACAACCATGCGAGGCAAGCTGGCTTCCAAAAAGGGATTCAGCACAATCGACCATATTCACATGGTAACCAAGCTCATTGAAGTTTGAAGTAGTTCAAGATGCCACTCTGTCTCACATTCATTGATTTAAAGAAAGCCTTTGCTTCTGTGAGACTGAAGCGGTCATCGAAGCTCCAACCAAACAGGGTGTTCACAATGGTAATATGCTACTTTTATACTGAATAAATGGAGACATAATCAAGTCAAAGATTCATCAGTTTATCTAAAAACATAATTATTTTTTAATAATTTGTTATTTTTACCAATTACAACAATATACAATTAAAAAGTTCATATTTGGGTTTTGGTCATACAGTGTTCCAGCACCCATCCCACCACCAGTGCCCATCTCCCACCACCAATGTCCCTGTTCCCTCCCCCTCCCCAGCCCTCCTCCATGGCAGGTTCTTTATTTCTTTCCATTTCTCTCTCTTTCACTTTTCCTTCCCCTCCAGAGTATGGATTACAGAACATTCATTAAAGAGTTGTCATGTGTATCTTTTGCCTCTATTTAATGCTCAGTTCTAGGTTGGCATTAGTACCCTCGACAATTGTTAGCACACTGTTCCATTTTCTGTCTTACCTAGCCTCTGACTCCCCACACCTTTGTGATAATTTCCACCGTTGACAAGACCTCCTGATATATGTTTCACTTGACCTTGGATATTGGTATCATAATATGTACATATATATTTATGTTATGCAGATAAATGCAGTCATTCTGTATCTGTCTCTCTCCTTCTGGCTAATTTAGCTCAACATAATCTTTCCATGTCCATCCATTTATAGGCAAATTTTATAACTTCATTTTTCCTAACAGCTGCATAGCTATTCCATTGTGTAGATGTACCAGAGCTTTTTTTATCCAGTCATTGATTTTCGGGCACTCTGGTTGCTTCCAGATTCTGGCTATTGTGAATAATGCTGCTACTGAACATAAAAGTAGGGATGGTGTTCCGCTGCGTATTTTTGGTTTCCCAGAGTAGATTCCCAGGGGAGTGGTAAGGCTGGGTCAAAAATGGGGAGTTCAATTTCTAGTCATTGGAGGAATGTCCTGAAACATAATTATTGCCAGTAATTAGTAGAGAGCTTAGAAACTTGAGATGTAATTGAGATCACAGAGAGAAATAGGAGAAATTGGGCTCATCACTATAATTGGTAGAGGTTTTGGGTAGTCACAACCTGTGTATTCCTTGAACCCTCACTTGCCGGCATAGTAATATCTCCCATGCAAATAGCTTACTTGGTCTCAGCACAGTAGAGTTTGGGAAGATACTTCTCCTGTGAGAATCTTTGTGTCTCCCAGAACTAGGGCTCATGGGCTCTAAAGATGTCCAGCTGTGTCCTGTGCCCAGGCAGAGGTGTGTGTTTGTGTGTGTGTGTGTTTTGTGACGGGGATGACTCCTAGGGCCTCATATAAGAAATATATACTGTGTCCAAAGCCATACTTCCAGTCCCAGTTACACCATCTTTTTTAATCTATTTCCCATTTGTCTACATAGATAATATAGCCCAAGGAGTACCCTTTCACCATAACCTATTCAAACCAATTCACCTACCTACATCACTCCTAACCTGCCATCTATTCCTACAGGTCATCCCAAATCAACCCTTTCAGGAGTTTGACTTAGTCAGAACAGTATTTATATGCATTCTTTATCTCTTCTATCTCTCTTCTTTTTCTACACAGATAAGTAGGTAGCATAGTGTACA
Source organism: Cryptotis parvus (assembly GCA_021461705.1). NCBI lineage: Eukaryota > Metazoa > Chordata > Mammalia > Eulipotyphla > Soricidae > Cryptotis > Cryptotis parvus. The sequence goes on along the minus strand of JAJIBD010027578.1, from coordinate 2,447 downwards.
TAGTTATTACTATCGCCATCACTATCCTCCCATTGATCATCTATTTTGCTAGAGAGGGCACCAGTAATATCTCCATATGTCCTGTCTCATGCTAGTAGAGCCCAAGGGCATCTGCTTGCTCCAGGAACATAAAGAGCTCCAAAACCATTATATTAGGTCATGGGAATGAACTAATATAATTGTTACTGGTACTTGGCATATCAAATAAAACAGGGCGCAGCGGCCAGGCTTGCCATGCAGGTGGCATAGCCTTGTAGTCACCTCTAAATATAGCATTTATAGATGAACTGGTGGCATAGCAGCCGTGTGAGATGGGCTGTGATAGACTGTCGCTGGTGGAGTTCTGACGAGGGGAAGTCCGGATGTGGAAAATGGTGGCCCGATGGAGTGGGGTCATCTGGCTTGTTGTGTGGCTGCCTGCTGGGGTGGTGGGCAAGGGCTAGAACCCGCCATCCCTCCTGGGCACCTCACGCAGTGGCTGGGCACAGGGAGAGCAGTAACAGCTCTGCCCCATATCTGTAAGTCTGGATCAGCATACCTGGACCAGATTGAGAAAAAAAAAACTGCTGCAGGGTGGAACTCAGAAGAGATAGGGTGGAACTCTAGGGTGAGACCGGCTGTGATAGGCTGTCGCTGGGTGGAGTTCTGGGTAGCCATACTGAGTCTCGACAACATAGACTCAGGCTGAAGGAATCAGAAGGGACAGTGAAGGCCATTTCATAATAGTCAAGGGATGCATATATCATGAAAAATCACGTTATTAAATACTATATGCACCCAACGAGGGCCCAGCAAAATACCTAAAACAACTACTAATAGACTTCAAAAGACATTGACAGCAGCACAATTGTAGCTGGAGACTTCAACACTGCTCTATCAACCCTGGATAGATCAACAAGATTAGAAACTTACCAGGAAAACTGGCCCTAAAAGAAGAGATGGAAGAAAGAGGACTGGTAGACATATACAGGGCATTTCATCCCCAAAAAAGCTGAATACATCTTTTCTTCTCCAGTGCACATGGAACATACTCAAAAATAGATCACATGCTGAGCCACAAATTATACCTCCATAAAATCAAGAAGATAGAAATTGTGCTAACTATTTTTTCAGACCATGATGCACTGAAAATAGAAGTTAATTGTACCCAAAAAGGAGACCAATACCAAGTACCTGAAAACGAAACAGCTCACTGCTGAACAACAAGCAAGTCATAAAAAGAAACCAAAGGGAAATCCAAAGATTCCTGGAAACTAATGAGACTGAAGGACACAAATTACCAGATATTTGGGATACAGTGAAAGCAGTGTTAAGAGCAAGTTGTTATAGCTCTTCAAGCATTCATCCAGAAAAGAAAAGGCCATCACAAACAGTCTGACTTTACAAAACTTAAGATCTTAGAGAGTGATCAACAAAAGGAGCCCAACCCAAGCAGAAAGAAAGAAATGATAAAAACTTAGGAGACAAATCAATGAGATGGAATGTTCAAAAAAATTCAGAAGATAAACGAAACCAAAAGCTGGTTCTTTGAAAAAAAAAAAAAAAATAAACAAGATTGACAAACCACTTGCAAGACTTGTAAGAAAAAGGAAAAAAGAGAGAGACCCAAATAAGTAGAATCAGAAATGAAAATGGGGACATCACAACAGAAACCACAGAAATGCAAAAAAGATCATGAGAGCCTCATGAGAGCCTGTATGCCACGAAACAAGAGAATCCAAAAAGAAATGGACAAATTCCTGAATTCCTATAGCTAACACAAGTCCGCAAGAAGAAGATATGGAATACCTCAACAAAACCTATCTCCTCGAGGAGATGGAATCGGTAATCAAAAAGTCTCCCCATATCTGAATGTGAGTCTGGTCGGGTAAAGAATTCTTGGTGATGCCTGCAGTTCATTGATCCTTTTCACAATATCCCACCAGTGTTTTGGGCTCGGAGTGTTTCATCAGAGAAGTCTGCTGTAAATCTTAGGGATGTTCCTTTGTAGTGATTTCCTTCTTTGATATTGCTGCTTTCCAGTATTCTAGCTCTATCTATAGTTTTTGTCATTCGACTTAAGATGTGTCTTGGGTATTCTTGTTGGGATTTCTTTTAGCTGGTATCCTCGGGCCTCCTGGATCTTGAGGAAGCATTCTTAGTTCGGAACTTCTCGGCAATTATGGCTTTGACAATTTTCTTCTTCATCGAGGGTTTTTTCTTCTTGCCTTTTCTGGGACCCCAATGATCCGTATGTTATTTCTTCTGGCTCCATCCCGATTACCTCTTGTTGTCTGTTCGGTAATGTGAGTCTTTTTTCCATCTTCTGGTGTTGTGTAGAGAATCTTTGGAACTCATCTTCGAGATCACTAGTTATTTCTTCAGTAGCTATTATTCTGCTATGGTGGCGTTTGGCATTGTTTTTTTCATTTCATTTACCTCATTTTTTTAATATCTGTCATTTCCAT